>PNEQ01088227.1:6268-73898 GCA_003012365.1 Medauroidea extradentata | reverse complement strand
ACATTTCACCCCTTTTCACCCCCTTAGAGGTCGAATTTCGAAAAATCCCTTCTTAGTGCTCGCCTACGACCTGAAGGGAACCCCCACAAAAAATTTCACGATTCTAGGTCCAGTGGTTTGGGCTGCAGTTTGATATGTCAGTCAGTCAGTCAGTCAGTCAGTCAATCAGTCACCTTTCATTTTTATATATATAGATTATTTTAATTTATTATCTGTTGGTTCCTTGTTTTATTTGACCCGATTCTATTTTGGAATTTCATGTTGTGTATGTATCTTGCTGACTAAAGCATACTCTGTTTGTTTATGGTTTTATTATTTGTTTAGTTTTCTTTGACAGTCATTCATTTTGCACTGGAGTACCGTATGTCGAAGAAACTAAATCCAGTCATGCACTCCCATTGCACAGCCCTTTCGAAGATCTTAACCTAGGAAGTTACACTATGCGATATCTAGAAAAATTACCAAATATACCTATTAATTTATGCTATTCTATCTTCTCACATGGCGAACCTGCAACAAAAGGACTGCTTAAATTAAAAGTTGGATGATAAACTGCCAAAATATGACATGTGCTTATAATCTGTAGAGTAGGCCTAGAAATATAACACAAGTACGCTATTTATTCCTGAAACGTTACCTTCCGAAACGGTAGACCTACAAAAATAGCTTATGTAAAAATCCATTTTTATACGTTGAACTACCAAAATTTAAAATTTGGTGTGAATTGGTGTACTGATTCGTGAAATAGTCTACAAAATTCCGTTAGTTATTTTGAAAATATGCACTCGGCGTACGTGACCAAAACCATTAAAAGGCGGGAGACATTAATAAGTGTCACATTGTGCAGTGTTTCATAAAAAAAAGGTTCCTCATAAATCTTGTATCATTAAAAAAACCATTCGAAAAGCTGCAATTTTTAAATGTGAACAAATAATAAATAAAGTATATAAAAGTCAAGTAACATTAGTAAGTAACATAAATCAAACTTGATGCATTTCAGCCTAAGAGTTCAAATGTATTTGGGGGGGGGGGGTGGCAAACACACGGACAGAAAGGTATTCTCGAAAGCTTGTTTTCCTCCACAAAGAGCAGGCTACAAATTGAATACGCTTATAAGAAAAATCCTTGCCTTGAGCTTGGACGATGTAGCGTGTCGCGAGTTTTCTTTTTTACGTTTACTTACGAAAATTATTCGCACTTAAAACTAAGCTTGTAAAATTTCAAAAATACAGCATGCTTTTAGAAAACCGGATTTTCGGGCATCTCAAAACGGCTAAAACTGCTATTCTTAGACCACTGTAAATCCAAAAATACCCCCTGAATTCGCAAATTGAAAAACGAGACGCGTGCATTGGCTTTCACTTTACATTATCCAAAAATAAAATATTAAGGTAACCACTTTAAGTCCCGTAGGAAAAAGACTATAAAGAAAACCTTGCACGCCAGTTTGGCGCGCTGTGAATAGAGGTGATATGCTTCTCGTCGAGCATAGCATTCTTTTCCTTATCGCTCCACTGTTCCTACGCGTCAAACGCGGAAATTTGAAACCAGTAAATACTGCAACACCACACCACCATCACCACCACCATGACCTTACCACCAAGAAAAGCAATTAATAATGTTTACGATCATATGACATAAATATTAATTATTATTTACAATCCAGTTCCTCAAGTCAATAATCATATAACAAGCGATTAATATTAGCATTGAATATTGGTATTAGCATAAAGACAAATACGGCGCATGGATTATCCTTTTAAATACTCGGATAACAATAATTCAATACGCCTGCAAATAGACTAAACATGGTGCCACAAAATATTTACATATATCTCAGGCAGCAATAATATATCCACATGAAATTAGACCAAACATGGCGCCTCTAATATTAAACATGACTTCCCTAATACTAATTTAAATTCATAATTTAAACCCATCGGGTATAGAAACAGCAAATTTTCGATTATCACACCTTATAACTAATAGTAACAACATGTTTACTCATCTTAAGATTCTTTGTCATTCCTGGTCTTCTACGCCCATATCATCGTTATAAATACTCATCCTACTTCCCCTGCCAAAGTTCATTCAACAAATCACAGGTCTTCAATTCTAGAGGGCAGAAAATGCACAGACTACAGGCGGCATATACCATAAATCACAAGATCTCTCTTTTCAATATGTGAGAAGTCAAAGAACCATTAAAATGCATTGCAATTTAAATTCCTACTGGTTTTACGTCGTCAGTAACGACAGAGAGATGGCAGGTTACACATACTTCAATTACGTTATCGCTTCACTTAATCGTTATGGGTCTTAATTATCTTCGAAGGACTCATTGTATCCTGGACCAACGGCGTTACTGGTGTCAAAAATTTAAGCACTATAAATGGACCAAGCCATTTAGGGGCCAACTTTACAGAAACATAATATATTTTTCTGCTCAAGAAATCACTTGCTACTAAAACTTTTGCACCAATATAAATACTTACAGGAACTCTGTTGCTGTCATACCTATCTTCAAATTTACTATGATACTTCTTTCAATTTTTTAGAAAATTCCTCCCACAAACTCTGTAGGTCCTTTGGGTTCATTGTCTCAACGTCAGTACTTTGTAATACCCAAGCATTTACAAGAGGATGCAATTACCTTCTTCCTAAAGAAATCTCTGCAGGACTGCACTGGGTGGATCCATTTACCACACTATTAAAACACTAATTCAAGTAAGGTATCACATCGCACCACTTACGATGAGATCCATCCTGAAATGCCCTTAGCACAATCTTTAAATGCTGGTTATATCTTTCAATAATATTTGCCTGAGTATGATTGGGTGAAGTCTGAATAAGTTTCACCCTCTACTGGAACATGCGATCCTTAAATTCATTTGACACAAAATATTTTCCATTATCAGTAACAACAGAGACTGGTGAACCAAGTGAAGGGAATAAGTACCGATTCAGAACCTTGCAAATCTCGGCAGTCTTAGTAGTTCGTAAAGGATAGACTAAAATACAAACTTTGAAAATCAATCTACTGCTACAAGCAAATACACATGTCCTGACACACTCCTAGGCAATGGCCCTACAATATCCAAATATAAACATTCCCAAGGGAAAGTAGCGAATATTTACCTTCAACCCCAGTATGCCTAGGTTTTGACTTCTGGCAATCATCACATATCTTTACCCACCCTTTAACTTCGTTCACTAACCCTGGCAAGGTAAAAACTTCACTCTAAAAATAGTTTGTAAATTTACCAGACGTGCATATATGAGCGATAAGAAAGTAGGTATGGTAGAATAGTTTCCCAGACACCCATGGTAACACACCTAAACATAATTATAAAACAGTCAAATTCCAGTTACCAGACTTGCATTGTAACATTTGTAAAAGGTTGCATATTTACAAGACAGAAGTATGGTACTGTCGCTTACTGCGTTTGGGATAATAACTTCCTAAACATTTTACGAAGTTATTTTACAGTGTTCTAATATCCTAGATACTCTTTTATCCCTTAATGTCCACCAAAATGTGAATTATGATAATAGTCAAAGACCACACGTCTTAACTCCACCGTAACCAGAAATCTGAATTTTCCTGTCTTGGTCCATTCACCAATAAGTCCTTTATGTACCCTATAGACCGAATTTCCTCGAGCTATATCATCTTTAATTTTAATACAACTATCATATGTTTCTTGAAATTCAGGAAGATTTGTACATTCCTTTGGAAAGGTTTGCAACACATTCAAATCCTCATCTCGAGTATCTTTAGTAAAATGAGCGCAATCCACAAGTTCTAACACTAATATTGTATTAATAGCTTCGTTACCATCCTCATATTTATACATCCGAGATAAAACATCTGCCACTACATTCTCAATTCCTCGTACCTGATGCATATTAAAGTTAAAACGGTTCATCCTCGCTACCCAGGGAACGATCCTCCCGACTGATTTAGTAGAGGTAAAAAGCCAACTACGTGCTTGATTATCCGTATACTACTCAAAGAGGTTAACTTCAAGGTAATCTGCAAAACGCTCCATATCGAAAACCAATACTCAGCAATCTACTAGCATAAGCAACTGGAACTAAAACACAGTCAAACCTTCAGCGCTTTATTACTAGCAACTGCAAAAAATATAAAAAGGTTCGTCAAGATTAGGTAACTGTAATACTGGAGGAGTAACGAATTTCTCTTTTAATTTATCGAAAGCCTTCCTCTCATCAGGCCTCCAAACAAATTCCACTCCTTTCCTTATCAACCGGTTCAAAGATTCAACAATGTGAGAAAATTCTGGAATAAATCTAGCATAAAATTCTACCATTCCTAGGAATCGACGAACAGCTCTCAAAATCTTTGGTGTAGGGAAATTTACAATACATTGGACCTTCTCATAATCAGCTTGCAGTTTACCATTATTTATAACAAATCGAAGATCTGTGACATGAGTTTCTGCCCAAGAAATTTTATTTGTGTTTATTGTAAAACCAACCTTCCGCAAGGCCTGCAACACTAATTCAATACGACACATATGATCATCAAAGTAAAAGTTAAAACAAAGTCATAGTGGTATTTTCCCAATACCTTTTGAAGTATGCGTGACATAGCCTGGGGTCCTATATTAACACCCGTGGGTAGCGGCACCCGAGAGTCAGGGTGTAATTCACACTGATGAAATGAAGAATTTAAACTGAAGATTTTAAAATACTTAGTCTGTCCTAAGTACTAAAATATAATATGTCCAGTGCGAGGCTTGTGGTGGTAATATGGTGGTTTTCGTATTTAAAATAATTTCTGAAATTTAAATTTTAAATTTTAAAAATTCAAGAATTTTTAAAATACAAAAATTATATGTTTTTCTTGTTTTTATATAGGAGACGACCTAGCCAACAACGTCGTTATTCGCTGCACATTTTTTTTTTTCAGTTTGGTATGTCAATTAGTTTTAATGGCGTACATAAAACAGGGGCGTCATTTCAGGTTTTTCCAGGGGGGGGGGCAAGATTTTGTTTTCTGACGATAGTGACCTTGTTGCATCTTTTTTATTAATTAAGCACGTATAAATTAGATACTTTAATAATAAAACTTCAGTTTTATGTCCTTAAGTTAGCATTATTTACATTAAAAAATACAAAAAATACATTTACACACAAAATTTCCAAATCCAGGGGGGGGGGGCATTTGCCCCCCCCCCCCCTGTAGCCCCAAATGACGCCCCTGACATAAAACCGCGTAAAATGCGAATTCTGACGTTTACGAGTCATCACGAAAAAACTATGAGACAAAAAAAATGTTTCATAAAAGCAAAGTTTTGACAAAATTTATGTCTAAAATAAGGAAAAATAAAATCTGGTACAAATCTAAATATATGACATAGAAAACTGGTGTAGACCACACCATTATTAATTAAAGACGTATCCAATTCAAACTGTCCGTCTGTTTATCAAAGTTGCAACAAAAGAAATAATTTTCAACAAAAAAAAAAAAACTTGCACCGGAAAACTACTAAAATCATAAAAATTACATTGTAAAACAACTATGTATTATTTTGCTGTATTCATAATATTCAGAATATTAGAATGAATAAAACGTATTGCCAACATTCAGTTAATTTGTTTAAATAAATATGGAACTAAAACCATAAAAATAACTTGACACATATATGATTAATTAATAAAATTATTATTTTAGCCACACAAATTTTACAACTACCTGATTTACAACAAGAAACTCCTACTAAAAGGAATATTTTACTAACGTAACTGTCAAACAACTAAGTTGAAGTACGGAACGACCGTGGACCGTAGACTGCATTCATGATGGTAGCGCAATCAAACGGCACGGTTAAGAACTTCAACGCACTTAGTTGCTGTAGAATTACCTAGGTGGCAGCACGTACCTCATATACCTTGCTGTTCGGCTCCCGTGAAGTATAGGACTTCAAATTTTAAAGTAAAGAAATCAGTGTAGCGTTCAAATTAATTTAGAAATAAATTTTAAATTATATTCACTCTGTTCATGAGAATATAACATTATATTCATTTCTAAAGAAATCGTTTTCTGTTTTCGCTTATATGGTAGCCCAGAATAAAGATATTTGCGATAAATTCCAAATAATGAACAGACACATGACGTTTAATTGTTACTCCATGACGTTTAATAGTTACTCACAGTTCAATGGAAAATAAAAATGGTATTAAAGTGTCCAGAGCCACCCGCTTACAGTAATCACAACAAAAATTCGAAGGACAGCCATTTTTAAAAATTGAATGAAGTATGAACAAAATACGTATATTTGAAGTCGTCGTATTAGGTAATACATGCGTATTCGAGTTAGTTGGAATTCTGATTAGTGATTTATTTAAGGTTGGTTCGCGTGGTCTGCCAGTTTTACCAGCCGAGGGCAAGTGCCATTTTTCGCTGGCAGCGAAATGGCAGGACGGGCAGTTGCTACTGGCTGTGACCACTCGAACGACATCTGGTAATAAAAAAGCATGTTGTTTTGAAAAACACCCGCGAAGGTTTGTTTTGAAAGTTTAGCATTAAAATTTCAATTTGGCTTCCCGACGTATTTTTTTTAATTACGTTAATAAATACAAATAGCCTACTTTCGTTTAGGCTTAAAGAATGGAAAACCAGAGATCGCAGGACTTCCCACGTAAACTAATATCGTCGGAGACGAAAGAATTTTATACGCATAGCGGAAAAATACGTTTTTAATGGGCCTTGCGATTTGTTTAGCATGCGTTCTTCATTACACAGGGCGAATTTGATACAATGTGCGAAGTTATAATGCATACATTAAAATTGTCTTTGTAAATTTTTGTGGGAATGTTCAAACTAATTTAGTTTCACAATAGGCTACATTAGTCAGTCAATTCAGTTGGGTAGGACAATTTTACTGCTGACGAACATTAGACACTGGCTAATTTTTTCGTATAATAGGCCTATAATGTTGTAACATCTTGTTAATTGCAGGTTATTTAATTTTTGTCGGTTTGTTTGCTTATACGAGCACAATTTTTAAAATTTGTGCTACTAAAGGTTAATATAATGGTTCATAGAATGTTCGTGGCATGCATTTTAGTACCCCATAATTTGTAGCACCCTTTTCCCAGGTTTTTAATGTCACTGCCTCCACCTTTTTTTAGTGGACTTACCCTACAATTTTCTGTCCACCTACCCTACATATTTCTGTCCATCTGCTCCAAGGTTTTTAATGTCCATACCCAACATTTAGTGGTTCTACCCTACAACTTTATGTTCACTTACCCTACATATTTATGTAGGCCTACCTCTACTCTTTAATGACCTTGCCCCAAAATTTTGGTGGTCCTACCCTACATATTTCTGCACCTCTGCTCCATGATTTTAAGGTCCCTGCTTAACATTTTTAGTGGTCCTACCCTACAACTTTATGTTCTCCTACCCTACATATTTATGTAGGCCTACGTCTGCTCTTTAACGACCTTGCCCCACATTTTTGGTGGTCCTACCCTACATATTTCTGCACCTCTGCTCCATGATTTTAAGGTCCCTGCTTAACATTTTTAGTGGTCCTACCCTACAAATTTCTGTTCTCCTACCCTACATATTATTGTACCTCAGTTCCAAGATTTTTAATGTCCCTACCCATTTTTAGATCCTATCCTGCAACTTTCTGTTCTCCTACCCTATATATTTCTGCACCCCTGCTTCAAGATCTTTAATGTCCCTACCCAACATCTTTAGTGGTCCTACCCTACAACTTTCTGTTCTCCTACTCTACATATTTTTGTATCTCTGCTCCAAGATTTTAATGACCTTGCCCCATAATTTAGTGTTCCTACCCTACATATTTCTGTACCTCTGCTCCATAATTTTTAATGTCTCTGCCCCACATTTTTGTGTTCCTATCCTACAATTTTCTGTTCCCCTTCCTTATATACTTATATATTCCTGCTCCATGATTTTATAAGTCACTGCCTCACATGTATAGTGTTCCTATCCTACAATGTTGTGTGTCCCTACACTGCAAATTTCTGTACCTCTGCCTCCTAAAATGAAGTTGTAACTATAAAATACTCTATGAGGAAAGTGTTAAACAACAAATTGAGCTAGGCCTACCACAAAATTGTTAATATTACGAATTCTTACATCCTATATGCCTTTCTGCACTCTTGTAGCGATAACATGTTCGTACTTAGTAGGCATATTCTGCAACATATTATGGGGTACCGGTAACTTAAAACTTGACTTGTTAAAGGACAAGTTTTGTTAATAATCTCCATATAATACGAAATTTACATTCTACGACTTTACTGTCAAATTCCCATATTGATGTGTTTCAAGATTTCTTCACTAAATGCCTGGGAAAGGCTTTTAATATGTAAAACAACTCGTAGACAAAATCGTAACACATTATACAATATCATAACGTAATCTTGGATTTATTTAAACAATGACAGTGAAATCGTAACACATTATACAATATCATAACACAATCTTGGATTTATTTAAACAATGACAGTGAAACTATAAATGTAGATTTGATGCACGTTTACCGTCATGTTAACCTCGTCACTGTTTACAAAATAACTACGAGTACGCTGCAACATTATCTGGCTTTGTTCGTGACTACGGTGATTTTAATTAATTCGGAAAACAAAAGAATTTGCACAGTTCTTCTGTTACTGGATTATTATAGCAAGGACGGAATTGTATCACTGTTTAACACGGGACGAGAGAGTTCGTTTTGAACAAGCATCGTCATGTGACGTCACACGTGACATTTTTTTATTGCTGCCAGTTCTGCCCTTACTCGCCGAGCATGGGCAGAAATGGCAGTCATTTCTGGCAAAACTGGCATCTGCTAGTCCCACCCGAACAGCATACCAAAAAAAAAAAAACACTTCCGGTAAAACGAACGCCTGCTGGCAGAAAACTAGCAGAACTGGCCCAAAACTGGCAGACTGGCAGACCACGCGAACAAACCTTTAGACATAACATGTGAAAAAAATGGTTTCAAATTCTGCCACCGTGTAACTACTCACACGGTATGAAAAAATAAATAAATAAAAGTAGTGTCGTTTAAAAAAATTATGTGTATTAGATTTTAATTTTATTAAATTCTCAATAACTGTTCCTTAGGTATCTTGTTTAATCAAAATATGTTTAAAGGGAGGACATTTATAACATACATACAGGACATAAAAAAAAAAAGGAAAAACTAATTCACCTAGCTAAGTACTACACCGAGCATGAAATAGTTCTGAAAAATTGTTCCATAGATATTTCGTGTTTTCAAAATATGTTCAAGTGGCTTCAGTTTGCAAAATAGTCTACTAATATGGTTAAACAAAAACGTCAAGTCAACTTAATAACTACTACGTGTGTACCAAGTTTGATAAAATTCGAAGAAAATAAATAAAGAAAACAAAACTTATACATGTGATACAATGCTGAACATATAAAAAGGGTCCCATTAGAATAATACAAACACAGAATGAACGGAATACACAAAGTCAAGTCGGCTAACTATATAGTACCATATGTGAACCAAGTTTGATGAATTTCAGAAATCTATTTACGCAGATTTGTCATATTACACCAAAATATAAACATATGGCTGCCGTCTTGAAAATATGAACAGAGGCTGGACGAAATACAGAAAAGACATTTCAACTTACCTACCAGTAGCCTACATGTGTAAGCCTACCTAGATTAATAAAAATCGGAAAAATATTCCCTAAGATATATCACACTATGCTAAAAATATATAAAAATGGTCGCCATTATAAAAATTAAAATAAAAGATGTACGAAATACATAGAAGTAAAATCAGCCTTGTATGTCTTAGAGCATGGATAACTAGATATAGCTTGATGCCTTTGTTGTGAAACATACATCTAGCGATTGGCAAAATATACGAAAACCACTACAAAATAATTAATGTTACGATATCCTTTTGTAAAGACCTAGTGAGAAATGAGATTTATTGACTTTTGAATCTTTTACAATTAATACACAACATATTTAGTTTTATTCATTCTTTAAATTACTGGAAAACGAAAATGCCAAGACAATGTAAACAGAACATGTAAACAAACTCTTATTTTACACAAAAATGAACGAGAATATGTGGATGTGAATCCACATATGAATATGTGGACTCCGCCAACTTCCTTTCCGCTAAGATAAACAATTTATCAAAACATTTTTTTTTATCAATTTATGAAATACTTTTTTCGCTCACAAATTTAAGAAAAGGCTTCAGCAATCTTTATTTACTTTATAAATTTAACAATGGAAAAAAGTGGATAGAGTTTTGAGTCCGACCGTCCGGAAAACAGCGCCAGAAAGTACGACATTCTCGGTAATTTAACGAACTACAGTCAAACAACAAGGGGGTCAAGCAAAATACATTGTTAGGTAGGCGAGTGTCCAGACCTGTTCTTCTACGACCGTGAGAGGTGCCATGTCATAGTATGCTAAAAATATATAACTTGCCACCATTATGAAAATATAAACTCAGCCTCAGCAGAACAAACGATAAACACAAACGTCGAGAAAGTTTAATAAGTATTATGTGTACCGGTTTGATGAAATTCGGAAAAATATTTCCTCATATTTCGAACTATGCTAAAAATATAAAAATGGTCACAATTTTGAAAATATGAACTTAGTATGAACGAAATTCATGAAATTCAACTTACTAAGTAACTTAGTATACGTGTAAAGAGATTCATCAGATGTCATACTATGCTACAAATACAAAAATGCCCGTCTTTACGAAAATATGAAAACAATATGAACGAAAGACACAAAAGTCAAGTCTGCTTAGTAATGTGGTACGTCTGTACCGAGTTTGGAAATTTCTTCAGACATGATATGTTAAAAATATAAAAATTGCAGTCGTTTTGAAACTATATATACGGCAGTAACCAAAAACACATAATTCAACTAACTGTACTAGGTTCTTTACGTGCACCGGGTTCGACGAAATGCTAAAATATGGTTCCTTAGTTATCTAGTGGGATAGACAAATTTTCAAACGGCCGCCGTTTTGAAGATATGAACACGGCATAAACGAAATACACTAAGTCAAGTCGCATTACTAGGACCTACGTACTATACGTGTACAAAGTTTGATAAAATTCGGTTCACGGGTTCAAAAGATTTTAAGGGAGGAGAGCGACACACAGTCACACACGGACATACATAATAGACACAAACGGGACACACACGCAAACACACACACAATACACGTGGCAGGAAGGTGATCTCTTTAGTCTGCTTTTTCCTTTGGAAAGTTGGCTACAAATGCAGTGCGTTAAACCACAATATTAACACAAGCCGTTTTTTAGATTAACATAAAATATATACAGATTGTTCCTTAATTACATATACAAACGCTGTGAGGTAATGCCCTACACAAACTGGGGTAGAAATTATATTAACAACGTCGTACAGTAACTTATAAGGGAGATATCCACCCTTAAAAATCGACATTTTAAATAGTTTTCAAAGAAAATAATAATACATACTGGAGATTAAAGAGGAATTCTGTGAATGATGTTACTTTACCTTAAGCTCTTCCACAATTACGGAGTACTAAAGATGCCATACATTGCAAAATATAGAGGGTGGTATATGTTTTTATCCTACCAATGTGTGTGTAACCTTTGGGTATTTTATTGTATTCAAAAAAGTAATAATACACAAATTCACAATGCACGCCGCCTTCATGTAACACTTAAATGCAAACTGTTTTTGAGATTGACGGTGCCTTGGCTAACAGTACAGTACAGCCATCCCTTTGGGCCATATTAAACGGTACCAGATTCCGTACCAGCCTGTACAAAGTCTGCCATACCAGGTGCTGTACCGGATTTTGTTTTCGCCAGGTTTGGCGGTTTTCATACCAGATTTAGTAATATAACCAGTCCTATTTTCTGTCCCAGGTCCCGAGCCGAATTTCGTAATAGACCGATCACGTTGCTGCATCAGAGTGAGACAGGACGACACGACGGGTGTGATGCGACACTAAAAATTCTCGTAATTGCGAACACTAGTTTGGATGCCACGCGACAAATACTACAAGAAATATTACAGGGAAATAACTCGTCACTCTATACTAATCCTCTAGTACGACAGCCACAGATGTTTACAGTATTTCATATTTTCTCGTTTATTTGTAACATATTGCAAATATCCACTGGCACTCCGAAATTTTGAAATAAACGTACAATTATACGTTTGCTTAAAAAGGTTATGATTTGCTAATGTTAACCAACAAAAATCTCTCATTTGCAATAAATAAATGCAATCCACTACCGACACCAGTTTCACCAACATCTGGTCGCAAAATTAAATTTCGATTCGAATAAAACCGATTTAATTTCCTATTAGGAAGCTGCATCGCGTCCGCCATTATTGGCGCGCTGACGTCACAGAAATCTCCGTGCTGATTGGTGGACATCATTTGTTTTAGTGTCACAGCGGCCGTGTCGCATCTCTCGAGCCTACGTGATTCCGCCATTAGTTGTGTGTGAATACAAGTTAGGAGATAGGAAAGTAGTATGCTCGCACAGCTCTTTGGCTAGAATTAGAAAAGGAAAACTGTTATTGCACAAGAATGTACCTTGAAAATCATCCGTGTGTGTATTTCACAGTATCTTTTCATAATGGCAATCACCAACTTCAACACACAACTGACAGGAGCGTACAATCGATTGGGATTGCCTTACACGTTCAAACGTGTGGGATGTCGCGAATCATAGTACAGGCAACATAAATCCGTGCGCGAAGTTCAGCCACTGTGTTGATCGGGGTCTCGTATACCAATTAGATGACCCCACAGATATAAAACAGGTGGCGTCAAGATTAGTGAGCGAGGTGGCCCTCTCGCAGGTCTTCTTACGCATTTGCTGGTACGACACTGAGTTGGCGTGATTTTCAAATTCACGTCCCTCAACAGAGCTGGCAGTATGTCATAAGAACTGTCGATAATAGCGGCCAGTCAAACGCGCCGGCAAACTGTATGGTTGATCTAACAGGCATCTACAACGCAATGGAGTATGTCGAAAAAAACTAAATTCAGTCGTGTAAGTATTTTATTCATGCTGTGTTAACAGTTATATATTATTGGAATTTCTATAAGAACCATTAAACATAATGGTATATAATTCCATATGTACGTACAGACTAAATATAGCGACTTGAGTTTCATGTATTTCGTTCATACCGTATGCAGTATTTAAAAAGAATTGCCCTTCGATTTTTTTTTATGAATGATGTATCTGAAGACTTTTCCCAAAGTTTTTTCAGACTCTGTACACATTCAGTACAAAGTAAGGTAACATGATTGTTGGGTCATGTTACATTTCGTAATATACCAACCAATTTCGAAGATTTCACAACTTGAACACACAATTTCTAATACATTCATGTTGGACAGATAGTATGTTGATGAAATATTTAAAAACGTTACTATCAAAAGCATTTATTACTATGGGTCCTCCGTGTTAGAAGATAGCGAAATAATAATTTAAATTAATATCAATAATTAATATTCCTAAATGTACGTATACGATTTTAACTTTCAGCGTTAATTTGAGGAAAGTACACTTGCCAATTATGCTGGTAACTTCTTGTTTTATTAAGTACATCAACGGCAATTTTTATTCACAACCAACTTTATTAAGTTCTTCCAGTTTCTTTCTCTTTTTTAACTTACAAAAACGTAAAAATGTCTTAGACGATGGTAGGACATTATTCTCGTCTTTATACACCATTTGTGTGTCATTCCTATTTGTCCTGTGTATAAGGTAATAATACTATCAAATAAAGGTGTGTTTAGTACGTAATGACGAACGTCGTGTGAATCAATCTAAACCACGTACAAAAAAAATTGAAATTAAACGAATAGTTTCCGAAAATTTTCGTTAAATGTACTGTTTCACATATAGCGGTACTTTGAAGATTGCAGTATGTTCATTCGTATTGATCCAAAATTTAAAGTTGTACTGGCCGAGACAAAAAATCTCGAATTTAAAAATAAATCCTTTTTTATGCCCGGAGAGAATCTAATTACTAAACAAATGACTGCTCGCTCTCTCCAAAACTCAACGAATGATAAATATCAAGGATGCTTTCAGCAAAATTAAATCTTCACTCCGACCTTTGCTGCCGTTATTGTGACCCCCGTCAGAAGAGGGCAATGAAAACCAAACACTACACAGCGCCAAATGAATGCCAACCTGGAGTGAGGCAAGAATTGTGAGGGTATTCCAAGGGTAAAATATGACGAAAGGGTGGAAATGGAGGGAAAGGGCGGGTTGGCTGGAGGCGCAGTCTCCGACAACGTGAGAAATTAAGGAAGTCGTTATTCGCGGGAGTTACGAGAGGGGGTTGGTGTTGAAGGGGGCAGAATTCAATAATCTCAACCAGGAGAAGGGGACGAAGGGGAGAGAGAGAATGAGAGAGAGTTCAGCTATCAGGGATTAAGCAGAATAGACGTGGGGGTGAGCGACGAATTTCAATGTACAACGATAGGAGCCAGTGTTGAGAGCAAGAAGGAATGTACGTACATATTTATAAAAGGAAAAAATAACTACCCTCTCGCAGCAGCAGACAAGGTGGCGCAGCTGATAAGGTAATGCAGCCTAGCGAATTTCTGATGGAGCCAGGGGTGACTATTCGCTGCTGAACATAATGAGAAATTATGAGTCACGAGCTTTCCAAGTGCCGAACTGCCGAGACAACTGTGGTCAAGCTGCCATTAGGAGTTGAAGATTGTGGTCGGGCACACCAATACTTCATGCATATGTCGCGATGGTTTTCAGACCGTTGCAAGAGCAGATCTACATTTCAGGTTCTGTCAAAAAATAGTGGGAAGAAATAAAATTGGGGTTTTGCCATCGGTTTCTGGCATGCAAGGGAGAACTGCCTCAGGGAAAGTTTAGCACACATCAGTATCTTAAATCTTAATGGTTGCCTCATATCAGTTTTGAAACATTCAAATTACAAGGTCATAGGAGTAAATCATTATTTCAGAGAAACTGGGACGGAATGTAAAGTGATCAGGGCTACCGTGCAGTCAACTGAAGAGATTTATGAAATTCGTGTTTTTTTTTTTTTTTTGGAAGGGGGTACGGTAGCCCTCGCGATCTCTCTGTAATAGAAATAAGACTGGTGAGTGCCTACGTACATCCTCCGATACGACTAATCTTGCGGACAACGAAGTCATGTCGAGAATTGCAGACCACTGGCTTATAAGAGAGGTTTTGCTGTCTGCAGCTTTTCTTGCACAAGACTGCCGGACTTAAAAACACACATTTTGACTTTTATGTTTTAACAACCTCAGTAGCCAAGACTTACGATCCCACTGTTGACGTATTTCGGATGGGCTAGACACTCTAGTCAATCAGGAGGAACAAGCTAGCAGCGACGAAGTTCGTACGTGTTCCAAAGGAAGCGGTATGACTTTGCAAAACTCTGAGTTGTCTGTAAAACTATATGACTCGTAGGTGCAAATACATCTCAATCCAGTAGTTCGCATGGAGAAAGGAATGAATTATCTAGTAACACGAATTCAGCAATAGAAACAGTTGTATTGGTTGATTCTTGCAAGCATCGTAAAATACTACGTGCTCATGGTGTAGTCGAGTCTTATAGTCCGGTTGCCAAACCACATATTACGGGAACCCAAAATTATTCTATTAAGTTGTTTTTATTTCTAAATAAGTACAAGGACATATTGAGCTGCAAGAAGATGGATGATGACATTGTCACATTTGGGCAACTCGATATATTCAAAATGGCGGCCAATATAAAGTACTTTAAATTGAAAATGATCTTGTTTGGTATCATATTATGTTTTTTAGGATGCTGGATTAAAAACATATCAAATGTTATTTGTTTTGATGTTACAGATTTCGATGTGACCACTTCATAAAAATGGGAGAACAAAAAGGTTTTTTCGAATGGAAATTCGATTGCAGTTGACGCAGTGAACCTCTTTCAACAGCGGGTGCTCAGTGAATGAAGACTATTATCAAATGTAGTAAACAATATGGTGATGAAAAATTTATCGAACTGGAGACGAAAGTACAAGATGATCAAGACTTTACTGTACAGTGTCATAGAAGTTGTGTTTTTAGGCACTTCTAAAACACATTTGAAAAGAGCAATACTGTCGACTGGATCAGGTGATTCAGAAGCAAGTTTCTATCATCCAAAGAAACAACGCAGGTCAAAAACAGCACTTGAATTCCAGAAACACTGAATTTTCTGTGAAGAGAACTGTATTTAAAGAAGGACCCCAAACTCCCTGACAGATGGAGAGCAGCATATCAGTTTCGCCAGTTGGAAACAAAGAAAAAATCAGTTATTGAAACATGTGATGTAAAAAACTATACCTGGGTTTCAGAAGTTCGACTTAGGTTATCTGGTGTGGTTTGTGACTTACACGCTGCTGACGCAATGTATAACGTAGATTGTCAAAATAAATTCATGAGTACGAAGAATGTTGAAGATGCAGTCGGAACACTGATGGAAAAGTTTGAATGAAATAATGTAAGGAGTATTTGGGGAAATTAATAAAATGACAGGAAAAAAATTTCCGCAAAATGTCCGAGCATTGAGAATGGTTGCTTAGGCTCGGCATCAGTCGCCATGCTGAATTATTTTATTTCTTGCTCCTATGAAATTCTGAGAAAAAAATGTTAAATTTGTACTGTAATATCAATTCTATTTACCTTGCACTACAATAAAAGCTTCGTAGTTGATCTTTTAACGTATATTTAAGCCGTAATCAGTCGAGCAATTTTTTTTAATATTCTTAATGGACGACTTGAAAAGAGGTGGAGCTTCTGTCAGGTGTGGGCACGGCCGTAGAAGAACAGGTCTGGACACTCGCCTGGAAACTTGACCCCCTTGTTTGGCTGTAGTTCACCAAGTTACCGAGAATATTGTGTTTTATTGGCGCTGATGTTACGGCGGTCGGACTAAACTCCGCCCACTTCCTTTCCGCTAAGATAAACAATTTATTAAAACGTTTTTTTCATCAAATTATGAAATAAGTCCTTTGTTCACAATTTTAAGAAAAAGCTCCAGCAATCTTGATTTACTTTATAAATATAACAATGGAAAAAAAGTGGACGGAGTTTGAGTCCGACCGCCCGGAAAACAGCGCCAAAAAGTACGACATTCTCGGTAACTTGACGAACTACAGCCAAACAACAAGGGGGTCAAGCAAAATACATTGTTAGATAGGCGATTGTCCAGACCTGTTCTTCTACGACCGTGGGTGTGGGATACAATTCCTATCTCCATGGATACCGCAGCCGAACATAACCTTCATTTAGCTGTTTGGCTTCACATGTCCCGGATGAGATGTACGTCAAGAAAATTGATTATTTGTTTGGAATTTGCCGCTTTTTCAGGTAAACATTAATCTTATGTATTTGCGTATCTTAACCATGAAATTGAAACTAAATTTTTTACCCTTGCGTGCAAATCTATGAATGCACAACATTTTTGCTTTCTGCAATTACCGACTAACTAATCAGCATGTTTGTAAACAAGCTTTGTTTCCCACAGTATTTCCCCTGCGGTGTGACGTCAGGGGGCGTGTACTTCAAGTCGTCCATTTGCTCGACTGATTACTGTATATATATATTTCTTCTCTCCAACTCCACACATTTCCTCTCTGTCTTTACCTATTTCTCTGTCTCCATGCATTTTTCTCCGTCTCCACCCCTTTCTCTGCCTCTTTCCTCTTCTTCTGTCTGTCCCACTCTTCTTCTCTGGCTATGGTCCTGTGTTTCTTTTTGTGTGTGGGGCACTCTCTATTTTACTCTCTGTCTCTCACACACGCGAGCAGCATGTTATACGGATGTGACTTTGCAAATAGCCGTTTGAAGCACTTTAACGGCATGTATATAGCTGCATTGAGGTGCAGCTGAGCGTAGCCACAAAGCGATCTAGTCAGTAAAAGAAAAGGAGGAGGGCAGTATCGTTTTGAGTGGATAACGGGAAGGTTAAGCTTGTCTACGGCTGATGATAGTGGTCATGCTCGGACTGCCAGCAACAGAGACATAAAGAATCAGAGAGAGAGAGAAAGAGAAGAGAGAGCGTATCCAGGAGTCCCGGATTCTCTTTCGCGATTTAAATAAAGGTAGTCACTCTCATGACATGCAGCATCTGTGGTGTTATCCCTGAACAGCGACATCTCATGATTAATAACAAAGCGGAATGACCTTTCTAAAGTTACTAATGCTGAAAAATGTTTACTGAATTTTCAGAAACGCGCAAGTCACTCGACAAAATATTGCATGTAGAGTGGCGCAAACTTATAATTACCATTGAGAAAAATGAGTGGGCGAGGTTATAACGCCAAATTCAGACTTAATGTGTTTCACGAAACCATTTAACTAGAGCATAATTTGCCTATGTACGAAAACAAGATGGCCACTCATTGCAACAAAGAAAATTCCCTGATATTTCTCCGATTTCCCTGACAAAAAAAAAAAAAAAAAAAAAGAACTTCCCTGATTTTCGCAAGTTTGAAAACAACATTTTGGTATTATATTCAACAAATATTCCATTAAAGGTAAATATTTCAAGTACTATCTGACACACTATTGCCAGTGAGCTTGACAAAACATTCAGCATAAATAAATACGAACTTGACAATGGAATATTATCACCTCTACATGACAGTAATTCTTTTTACAAAAATGCTATAAAGCTCTCAAAACTCCATCATTTTTTTCCTATTACTTTTACGAAAGCTCAAAATGAACGAGGCAAGTAAATTCCCTGAAATTTCTCAGATGGACCAAAAATTCCCTGAAATTTCCCTGATAATTCCAGGTTTTCCAGATTAGTGGCCACCCTGGAAAATAAGGAAACACGCTTCAGACATGTAGGGAATGTCACTCAACAAGCTCATTAGTAAGTCTTTCGAGACCCTCCAAAGCTAAAATTGGCTTTTTCTGAATGTCCTGCCTCGAATTACACTAACTGGATACATGCAAAACTTTGTTATATTACCGCACCGAACTTCAAATATTTTAATCAATTAAAATGATATTGTCAAGGTCATTGCTCAAGGCTGTTCTAGTGCGGCATTCATAATATTTTATATTTCTACAAAATCTCATTTTCTAGACGTTACTTGTGACTACATTTTCCACTTACGGAAAATGTTTAGCGTGCATAATAGGCTGTACACATGACAGAATGTCAGAAGTTAAACTTTGCATGCTGCGGAGTACACGGCCAAAATAAACCAACAAAATTACTGACATGAAATAATTTGAATTGAAATTAGATGTAGGCCTAATGGGTTATGTGACAGAAGTTATAAAAAAACTACTGAAAATAAATTATTGTATATTGAAAATAGCGATATCTTTGGTACACTAAAACTCGAAAACAACTTAACGCCAAGTATTTTTTTTAATAGCAAATATCGGCATTTCTCCCGACTGCAACGATACCAAGTTTATATAACTGCAAGTTTTGTGAGAGTTTAAAGACGCGAGAAATCACAGGTAAAATAAATAGAACACGGCTTCGGTAAGAAATTGTCACTTCCTTCGTCAAAACGTACGTGACTCTCACAGAGGGAAATTCCTTCAAGCTGTACGTAACACAGAAAACTGTTCGGTTAAATAGAACAAAACTCGTTTGGAGCAAACATTTGTACTGTGAGGGCCCATACGCACTGTCCGGTTAGCCGGACGGATCTGAATAAGCTGTAAAGGGTACGAAACCGCATTTGTCGTACGCACTAGCACCATATGCTCCGGCAACCGGCCGGTGGCGTATACACACAGTCCGGTTTAGTTTCCGACGAACTGATGTCGAGCAGGCTGAAATCATAGCCATGGAATGTGACGCGGAAAAATTAATTTTTGAAGTTCAACGTCATTCTTCATGGAATTTAAAGAGCGCCCAGAATTGTGACAAACAAATGGATCAGCGGAAGTGGAAATAAATTTACACATTTTCGGCAGCGAGAAAATGTTTTAGGTCTAGAAAACATTTTACAAAATGACAGTTGTAGATGTATACAATGGCAGCCACTTATTCCACATCCGCAGTGGCGGATTTAAGCCATTTTCTTAGGGGAGGGGAATGCCTTAAGAAGTGTATATACCCATCTCACTAACCAAAGGTGGGGGGTCCGACCTCCCCCGTAAAATTTAGGATTTCTAGGTGCAAAATGGTGCTATTTCAGGAGTTTTCAGGCCAAAAATTTGAATATACTGCTTAAAAAAATTTGTTACATTTTTTACGAATTATTATGTTTGTAAAGGGAAAATCTTTGTGCTGATGTAAAAAAAAAATTCTGACGTACCACGTGGTCACCACCCCAATTAATAAGAGTAATAGCCACAATTATAAGTAATTATAATAAATTACAGATAAAACAATAAACATGTCATGCGACGATTCATTCTTCTCGTCATCGTGTCAGGTTGCCGCTATTTTTTTTTATGTACATATTTGCATTTAGGAAAAACAGAAATGTATATAATTTTTCTGTGTGTAAACAGCAGATGCAAGCGTTTGGGTCTTCTCGCCCACACTAACGATCATTTACCCCCCACCCCCCCAGCTTCCGAGCGAGAGGGGAGGAAAGCCAGCCTATTGTGTATAAGATACAAATGTTTAATAGTTACGATAATTAGAATGTGAGGCGTTTTTGGAATTAATTAAAATACATATTGGGTATTTGTCAAGTGTAGCTGAATGGAATTATGTAGTAAATGCGGCAGTGGCAGGAAGTTTAAAAGTGTCCTTGAGGGGCGGGGCTATTTTTCGGAAGCTGTCTCCTGATTGGTCAAACTGAACCAACGCCTGCAGGGCAAGCGACAGGGAGGTTGGCGCCAGACAAGAGCATGGCTAGGTTGTTGACAGGTTTTGGGACAGATGTTTACGAGCCGCAGAAGACGGCGTTGAGACGCAGATAACTACAGGCCTGGGTTCCCCAGGGAGTCAGTTCAGGCGCCGGACGCCTTTACAGAGATGAGGTCGAATCAAGAGATCGACGGACCGGGTGCTACCGCTGGGCGGTATTCGGACCGGATATTTAGAAGTATTGTAAAGCGTCACAATTTAGGGCGGCAGACCACTGACGACGCCATGGTAACCTTCAACGTATTTTAGCTACGTATTGCTGAGACTAGCGGCGTATAATCATCAAGTGCAAAACCGACAAACCTTCAATAATATCGATCATGCCACGGGAGGACAGTCAGAGCTTGCTATCTGGTTTAAACTGAACTTGCCGACTTCTTGTTACTCCACACACTTTACACCACAGAACTTTAGGTCACCGCAAATTAAGTACAATTGTAAGATTCTGCATAGACGAATCTTTTTTTTTTTTGTGTTAGTTCTTGAAAATCTTACTCTAATTTTAATGAATGACAAACTAAGTTGCACAAAACATTTTGAATCTAGAAACTAGAAGTTTTTATTACATAGGCTACTACAGATACACTGCATTATGTGATGCAATTCTTAAAAAACACGTTGGAAATCATAACCTACCAGACCTCACAAAAGATAGGCGCGACCTGGTAAATTTTGCAATAAATTTTGTTCTGCTGGTCCACGACTTTACTCGGGGATCTTCCGGTTACCCTGCCCATTCATTCCGGTGTTGCGTCATACTGATATCATGTCACCCATCACAAGCACAAAATACCTCGTTGTTAAGTACTGATCAAAATCTCTTCATTCATTCAAAAGCCTCATGTCACGGGAACATATATCCACGAAAACCAACAGACTTCTTGAAACTAAACAGTTCATTGAAATTGGATATCACAAGCCAATGGCTATTCGCTAAAAATTTATCGACACGAGAATAAAAATAGTGTATTTTTAAGACATTTCTGAAAGTCTAGTAAAAATCCTTTACTTTAGATTTCTTAAATACAAAAGTGAATTGTTTTGTATTTTTATAGCTATAAGCATACAGCCCGCGACATTAATTAAAGTTCAATGTTAATTAACTACTTTTATTCATGAAGGTTTCGCTGGGATATGTTCCTGCAACGTCGAAATTTTGATTTTGACATGTAGTTATGGGGAAACTATGCACGCTAAAACATTGTTCTTCGGTGGATAATATCGTCAACAGTAACACAATACTATAATACTAACTAATAAATTAACGCTGTTTCGAAAAAATTAAATTTTAGAATTTTTCACGTTAAGACGACCTTAAACTGCTTTCACGGTATAAAGAACCTAATAAAATCGAACCTATGCCAGAGTTTCAGCATCGCCGTCTCCTGTTGCTTTACATTTCTGCAGTTTACTAAAAATAAGTAAACAAGTTATTTTCCTTATTTTACTAGTTAGTATCCAATATTAAAACATAACGTAAATCACTTCACAACAAGTATATTTGAAACCATCACTCATTCACTGCACACTAATGACTGACAGTGTGTAAAGACACTCCGCCCCCCCCCCCCCCCAACCTTTACTGCTCACAGTTTATGGGCTGTTATTTATGTCAGGGCCTTACTGTGACCAGGCTCTCTTCGACCTGACCACGCACCCTCCTACTGAGAAAGTGTCGAAAGGGACGTTACACAAAATAAAAAAACCGGAAATATATCCTCACAGAACACAGCGCTTTTCGATCAAGAACGAGCCTCGCTTACGTAAAACCGAGCTTGAGAGAGGGGGGGAAAGTTGTTTAACAATATTGAATTTTGCAGTTACGATCACATAAAATAAACATATTATATGGGTGATTATATTAAGTCATCTGTGGGTCTGTGTGCATGGTTGAATATTATTTGCGAATATTTATTTGTACAATTGTAATGTTTCTTCTTTGTATATTTATTTTAACAATTTACTTCATAAAAAAACCCACACCAGGTTCTTAGGGGGGGGGGGGGGACAGTCGCACCCTCCGCCCCCCCCTTAAATCCGCCACTGCACATCCGTGATGGAAATGACGAGCTGGCCGCGCAATATGATGCGTTTTGTCGACGCCCATCAGGGACTTCGAAAACAGTCAACGTATTGCAAATGTGTGAATGTTATCTACGTGTAGAGCAGGGACGAGAGAAAATATCTGGTGTGACTTACCTTGCGTGTTAGACTCTGGATGTCGTTCAAGGTTTCCCGGACTCCACACGTGGCTATACGTCCGACGCGGCAGTGACACGAACACAGTGCACTATCAACCACGCACCTCTCAGCTCTATACAGAGCTCTTACAACACCGGCGTCAGCATTACGTCATTGAGCTGCTTTCTGATTGGCGCCGGCCCTTGCAGGTGTGACGTCACCACTCAGAACGGTAGCGACTTCAGACAAGGGCGAAACATGCAACCGCCTAGGGTCCCGCGCCGAAAGGGCGCAGTCTACATCGATTTTCAACGTCATATATTTTATATTTGTACCAGATTTATTTTTCTTATTTTAGAAATAAATTGTGACTTAGATTGAAATTTCTGTATCTCTTTTAGTTTTTGCGTAAGGACTCGTAAACGTAAAAAATTGCATTTTACTTTTTTTTTGTACGCCACTAAAACCAATTGACATACCAAACGGGAAACAATTTTCAATGCATAATGATGCTGTAGGCTACAACGTTTCCTATGTAGAAAAAAAAATGTTTTGTGTTTTTGAAAACATTCTTGCATTTTTTAAATTTTCATTTTAAATTTCAGCAATTTACTTTTCTTTTCAATACTAATTTTTTTTTTTGTTTTTTTATAGGAGCCGTTGTAGCCTACAACATTGTTATTCACTGTAAATTATTTTTTTTTTTTCAGTTTGGTATGTCAGTTCGTTTTAGTGGCGTACATAAAACCATTAAATTCAAATTTTGACATTTACGAGTCATTATGCAAAAACTATGAGAGTTAAAAATATTTGATAAGAGCAACATTTAGTCACAACTTATGTCTAAAATAAGTAAAACATATCTGGTACAAATATAAAAATAAAAATATGACGTTGAAAATGTATGTAGCCGCGCCTTTTAGGTATGTGTGGTAGATAAATTAACGCTAAACACATAGTTTTAAATATAAAAAAATTTTAAAGTTAAGAGGGAAAGACTACAAAACAACAGTCCTAAATAATATTAGCCAACTATCTGAGCTAATATTTCCCCATAACGATGCATTCGTTAAACATATTCTGTTGTGCCTCAATTAAAATACACGAGATTTCCGCGTCAGCGATTGTTCTTCAGAAAAACGTTGCTCGAGGAATTTTTTTGCTCAGAATGTTGGTAAAACCTATTACCTTAAGTTTACTTTTTTTTTTAAATTTTTGCTCTTTGCAAACTAGCTATAATTTTAAACTTTTGCTTTTACCGCTGACTTACGTACCATGCCCTCTTAAGACGGCCCCTTAAGAGGACTCTGTACCTAGCCGTTGGACGTTGTTGTGGCGTGTCACGCGAATACTTTTATACGCGAAACCGCCGAACTTGTTCTTATTGTTGTGATACATGAAAAGAACACCCACTTGAAACTACGTATGCCACTTTTTGAAAATTCAGTATGCTTGTTAGTAACATGATTTTTGGCCTTCGGAAATGGCTAAAAACGGCTTTTTTTAGACTGCTGTAAATTTGAAAATACGATCAGAATGCGTAAATTGCAAAATAAGGTGCGAGCATTGGTCCTTTCTTAACACTATGCAAAAATAAAATTTTAAGGTCGCCGTTTAAGGTCCCATAGGAAAAAGAGTTCTAGGAAAACATTGCACGCCAGTTTAGCGCGCTGCGAATGTAGACCATATGCCTGTCGTCGAGAGTCGTGCTTTTGACTCTTACCACTCCGCTGTTCCCGCTCGTCAAACGGGGAAATTTCAAACCAGTACACAGTACTCTTAAAAGGTCTATATACCTGATGTAATTTTCCGCGTTTGATGCGCGGAGATGAGGAATAGCTACAATTCAGCTAGCCTAGCGAGATGGCGTAACGGTAACACGTTGGACTTACATTTGGGAGGACCCCGGTTCGATCTCCGGCTCCGGTCATCCTTATTTCGGTTTTCCGTGGTTTCCCGACATCGCTCCGGGCGAATGCTATGATGGTTCCTGAACAAAGGCCATGGCTGACTCCTCTCCCAGCTCCTGGTATTGTGTCAAGTTTTGTTTAACCGTCTATTGCAAACCTAGCTGCCTACGAGACGTGTTGCCCAATTACCTTACCTTACCTTACCTTCAGCTTGCCGCACTCGACGACAAACCACTTCTCTTCTATTCGTGGTGCGACAAACTGGTATGCAGTGTTTTCGTTTCACGCTTCTGCCAATGAGACTTTAAGCGCCAACCCTAAAATTTTGTTTGAGGAGAGTTATAGTAAAGCCCGAAGTATGCTTCCAGTGCTGTGTTTCACTATTTGGGCGGTAATTTCGTATTTACATCAGTCTAAAATGCAGTTTTTATAGGGGCCCCATATATTTCTAGTAAGTGTGCTGCATTTTACAATTACAGGAGCATAGTTTCAAGGTGTGTGTTGTTTCCTGCCATTTTTTGATATAAACAAGCAACCTTAGTAACACTCTGTAACATGCTCCAAAGTTAACGGCAAAAGATCACAATAAATAATATTTTTTAATTATTATTATAGACAAGAAGGTGGTCAAAAATGATCACTTCATCGCGAACCACATCTAGTTGTGTAATCACGTACGTATTACACTTTTAGGCTCAAAATGGCGTAAGGAATAAATAAGTTATGTGCGTGACGGTAACTGTTAATGGCTCATCCTGTATAGCTGCAGGTCAAAACGTATTCCGGATTTGTTTCAGACCCTTGAAATTAATTTTATAATTTTTCTTGCCTTAGCGACGAACACGGTAATGTACACATTCAATGGCACAAATAATATCTGCGCCGTGTCCTGCTGGATAAAACGGCAGCTGTCTGTGTGGACGCAGATAATATAGAGGGCCAACAAACTTGTCCCCAGACACCAGTCCCAGGAAGAGAAGAGTTGCTCCTCGGGGCATCACGTCAGAAGTGTGGCTAAACAATCCTGTGACGGGCGTGGTGACAGATCACTCTCCCCTCCCTCCTCCAACCAAACTTCTTTCCCCCATCTAACCCACGAACTACTTCCTCCTCTTTGCCCAGGCGAGGGAAAAAAAGCCGATGGCTGGGAAGTGGCCTTGTTAGGCACGCGTCAACGACTCAACTGCTGCCCAACGAGGCGTGCTTGGCTCACGTCGCCTGCCAGAACAGTCCGTTCACGGTAATATAAGCTCTTCTGAAGAACGGCTTGTTAACAATAACGATCGACAAATATATTATGGCCTTGAACGTTAGCTGTTGAATTCAGTGAAATAAATCAACTTTATTATTTTATTTACACTGTTATGTTTATACTGACACGTGGCGGGAAGATAAAAACTGACTTAAAGAAGGCAATGAGGGTTTAAAAAGTCCTCACTTAAGGCGTCCGCCTACCTCGCGCTTCAAATGTGTTGCAGTGTGTTAGTAAACATATTTTTTCTACGAAACTATTCCACGTGTGCCCATTGTACCAACGTACGGAAAGATAACACTCTTCAGATAAGGTCAGAACCTCATTATTAAGACACCATGCTCATTACAAATATTGTTTCTAAGCCCTCCAACGTGGCTAAAAACGGCTTTTTCAGACTGCCGTACTACAATATGTAGCCCACCTACCACATGTATGTGAAGCTCAGATTACGATGTGCACTGAACTTTGCTAAAGACTTTCCACCAATAAAATTATATGGTCACCTCTTAGAGTCCCGTAGTAAAAACCGTTCTGCGGGAACCTTGCATGCTATTTCAGCACTTGGCTCGTTGAGGCGACGCGGCATTTGATGCGTTTCAAGGTCGCCCTTATATCGCTGTCAGTTTGGAGACTCTGACGCGCAGGTAGGCGGTGCCCTTAAGGCTCGGTTTCAGTCACCATGCTGAATAATTGTACTTTTTGGCTTTCTTGATGTTCTGGTACGAAAAATGTTACATCTGAGATCATACCGCAAATTCTGTTTACCTTGCGCTAGCCTACAGACATGGTTATTTACATGTTAACGGATAATTAAACCCCCATCAGTCCGGCAAATATTACACATTCATAATTTGCGTGACTGATTGCGACATAATTAGACGTTACTAGCTCAATCGCCACGTCTGTACTGCAACACAAAGTAAATACAATTTGCGGTATAATCGAAGATTTAACACTTTTCTTCTCAGGATTAAAAAAAAGCAAAAATAATAAAATTTAATGCGGCGACTAAAACCTAACCTTAAAGCAATGCTATCTTGTTTCTGCTTTTTAGCAATATTAATTTTCTACGTCCAAATGAGAGCAGATGTAAAAAATCTGTTAGGCAGTTTTGTTTAAAATCGTCTTCTTCATGTTGGCTGATTTTTTCGAGGCTGTAAATACTATGGTTTCAGCTAATTATGTAAATAACGAAATTATGGTTAGTTGACTTATTATTATAATTTATTGTTTTGAAAAAATTGTTATCACAGCAAAAACAATTTTAAACAAAACAGCCAAACAGATATTTTATATCTTCTCTAGTTTTTTAAAATATGTATTTGGCGTTTCACGTGCCCACGGACACACAAGGCCTTGGTAGAGGTATTGGTAGAGGGGAGGAATCGGCCATGGCCTGTTTAAGGAACCATCCCAGCATTCGCCTGGAGTGATTTCGGAAAACTTGGTTAATCGAAATCAGAATGTTCGAAGCCGGGGATCGAACCTGGGTCCTCCCGAATGCGAGGCGAGTGTTTTACCATTGCTCCACCTCGTTCGGTTTAAGCTAAAAAAAAAAAAAAATTATCGCAAAATCAGCTGAAAGAAGAGAGCAGTGCTTTAAGGTGGCCTCCTGGCTAAGCTTCCAGGCAGTGTGCGTAGCTTCGGCCAAAAAGAAGTGTATTCGAAAACTATCAACGTACAAGCTGCATAGGAATAGCATTCAAAGAACGATAAAGTGTGTTTGTCGTATTCAGGTCCTCTATAAATCTATGACGTGTATTCTTCTTGCCACTGGAAATTTCAAAATTGGTGTTTTTAGGTACTTTTAAGGTATGAAAATCTTGGCGCAGAATACTATAAAAGGTGTAAGCGTGTACAAAATACCGTCATCTTTAGTAAGACATCATAAATGATACGGTTAGAACTGATTCTTTAATCGAGACGATGTGTCAAGCAGAAGACTGCATGCTAGTTCAGTGCCTCTCGAGTCCAAGATGGAGGTGTGCGTGTGCTGTGTCGTCCTTACCGTTTCCACACTCCTAGGCCTCAAATGCGCAAAATACATTCCCTCAGGCAGCCACCTTAAAGAATCCTGTGTATCTGGTATGTGAATGATGGTGTTGTGTCACACCTATTCTATTTTACACAAAACCACTTAACTTATTCCTAACGACCACACGCTCGACACTATGCCTCTATATTTCAAAACATTCAGGAAATACCATTCTGAGACCAATAAAAATGGATAAAAAGAGATGTAATTTTCAAAGTTATAGGAGTCTATCCTATAACATTGAAAATGACACCTGAATTCGTCTAACGCAAAACGAAAATCATACCTTGGCCGTTACTTTATACTATCTAAAAATACAAATTTCGAATCACGGCTTAAAGTCCTGTGGGAAAAAAACTACTACCAAAACCTTGCACTCAAGTTCAGCAACGCTGTGATTAGAGGCGATATATATCTCTCTCCAAGCATAGTAACCTGGCTCTTATAACTCCTCTGGTTTACAAGATTCTTAAGGGGCCCGCCTACATAGCGCCTTAGCGGCCGTTCGACCTCATGGACGTGGAGTTTTCCCCCACAAAAGCGGGATTGGGTCAACCCTGTTGTGGAGGAGGTTGTCTCTCGCTCTCTCTGTTGTCCTCTCGGCTCGGTCTCGCGAATCCTTCAATTTTCCACAACGCTGGCTGCATATTTGCGCAGGACACATTACAAGAACAAGATTTTCTCAAAATTTTCAGTTGTTACAAGGTACAAACAGTCACGGGATCGAAAGCTAAAGGATAGATCTACTAAGGTTAAATGGTTTTAGGTAAAAATAACAAAAAAGAACGGCATTACACAAGCCGGAAAAGGCACTAATTTGGAGTGTTAAGGCCCTATTTTCTATTTACTTAAGAAACAGATAGAACTGAAACCATTTACCCTTAGTGTGAGGTACCTTAATATCATTTATATGTCAAACACACAATCTCACGACTAACATTTTCTGTGAAAAAACGATTCTCCTGAAACTCTACATCACAACTTTCATGGCAGGTAGGCGGGCCCCTTAAGAGGAGTTTCAAGAATGATGTTTTCTGTAAACTCAGTGCTTGCATGTATACCATTTTCTCTGTAGATATCTGTACAGGATTTTTTTTTTTTTTTTTTAGGAAGCGTAAACAAATATCGATACACACCACATTTCATGTAAGTCACATAAAATATTTTTAAAGATAAAAAAAAATTTAGCACATAAAATGGCTAAATATGGCATTCAACACAAGGAGATATTTACATCCTGGCATCTGTAGTTTTAAGTCTTCATATTTGCACACAGTTGGACTATGAATGCAATTGAGACCAGTGCAATAAATAAGGCTATGACTTACTCATGACTAGCCTCATCAGCTCTAGGCACAAGGCATTCAACTGGCATTTTTCTTCCCCTTAAACACTCCTCTTAACCATGAATAGGTAATAGGCAGGGAAGAGAATAATTCTCGATTTTAATTATCTGCATGCATGTTATGTTCCACTGTCCCATGCCAACTGTATTCGTTCATGGTGTGTTGTTCCAGTGAGTAGCAGATAATGGACAAAAAGTTTGAGGCTTGAGTAGACACAGCACAAAGGACTATAACATGCAAGTCATTAATAGCACTTCCTTTTCTTTTCCTTAGCTATAGATAGAGCCCGGTAGTTTTCGCGAAAAGATATTTGCCGCACTTTGTTTCAGTGTCTTACGTATACACCTGCAACTCAACTTCATGATTATTGGCAAAGTGTTTTTGTGCGAGTTATTATTCATTTGACTGTGCCAATCAGTACATGGACAACTGTGACACAACATGTCAGTGATTTGCAGGTTTAACCTCCAGACGTTGTATGTTAAGGCGTCCAATTACTGACCACAAAGCAGAGATGCAGGTGTGCACGTAAGGCACTGAAACAAAGTGGTGCAAAAATCTTTTCGCGAAAACTACCGGGCCCTAGCTATAGAAGATGACAACTGTTCCCTAAGCATTCCAAACAAAGGGGAAAAAAAAAGAACACTGACTGACATGAAAACAACATAACCAGTTCCCATTGTCAGCACCAGTTTAGCAACTACCATACTCTTACATGTGTTGCTGAACATAGGGGTAAAGCGATCACATATTGTGATATACCTTACAATTGTGATAAATCACATTGAGGGCTACACCAAATTGGTAAAAAACTGTACACCGAGTTGACTAGGTTACCAACAGAGAGCTTACATGTGTAGTTTTGACAATAAGTGCTCAATGTACTAAATATAAGCTCACAATTATAATGTTAACATATTGCTATTGCTGAAGTTTGAAGCCTTAATATCACGATGTAACGATGTAGGGTTACGTTTACCATATTATATATATATAAACAATTGTAATAGAAAATCTACTAAAAAGTAAATTCTATACTCTAACCAATGTACAGCATAAAGAAAAAAACTATGCAGAACCCCTTCACAAGAATAATAATTAGACATAACCATAACCTGCGGGAAAAAAAATTTGAGTTTTGATAGACTCGTGATCGTTGAATGGGAAGTAAGTAGCCATTAACAAACTAAACACAACTTAGCTTACATTTATAATAGCATAGAAACAATAACCTTGTTGATGTAACAATTCATCAAGGATATTATTCTAGTTAACTTAATTAAACTCAAAACACTGTGGGCAAACATTAAGATTTAAAAAAAGTTTTACATAACAGAACTTCTCAATAAAAAAAAATTAGAAATCCACCTACATAAAAAAATATTTTAACTTACACATCAACTTCATGTGTAATGCTTCACTATAACTCTCACACTGAATTCATCTGGTACAACCAATAGTGACTGCCTCAATGAATTCATGTGACACAAGTCATCATAATGGCTATTATAAATTAATGTGGAAGTACAAATTTTAACTGCCAAAATAAATTAATGTGGTACAAGCCATTATATCTAGCACACTTGATACACTTGGTGCAAGTCATAAGTGCAAAAATGAATTAATTTACTACAAGCCATTATAAATGACAAAATGAATACATGACATACATACCATAAACTTCTAAAATTAATTCATATTGTACAAACCATTATAACTGCAAAAAGGGATTCACATGTGTTACAAATTACTTTATCTACCGCAATGTAGTCATGAGGTAGAAACCAATATAAGAACCAGAATGAGTTCATAAAGTACACACCACTATTACTACAGCCATAATAATTCATGAGGTATAAGCCAACATAACTGATACACTGAATTCATGTGGCAAATGCAATTTCAGTTAATCAATATAAAAAATATATAACTAATGAAAAAAAAATATTGTAGAAGATGTAACAGACAAAATTTAAAAAAAATGTTGTGCAAACCATTATAACATAGCACAAGTCATTAGAAGTGCAAAAATCGAAAATTACATCATACGGTTTATGCCATAAATGAAATGATGAATTGATAGGTACAAGCCACTTAAACTTCCAAATTGTTGTACAAATCGTTATTAACTACCAAATTAAATTCATGTTGTACAAACCATTACAAGTGATAACATTAAATAATACGTTACAAGCAATAGTAATTATTATAACTGCTAAAATTAATTAATTAAGTAAATGTACCATAAATATAACTGCTAAAACAAATTAATGTAGTACATGACATTATAACTGCCATTATTAATTTATATGGTGTAATAGTCATTACCAAGGCAGTAAGTAGGGAGAGGTTTAGCCACCCTAAAAATTATTAGCCCTCTCTAAAATATATGTGACCCTACTATTTATGTACAGAGCTCTGGAGATCTTGTAGGGAAAAAGGGATTACGTCCTTCTTACAAAGTGATGTTCAGGTCATTATGACTACCAAAATTAATTAATGTAATACAAGTTATTATAACTGACACAATGATTTTATGAGGTACACACCACTGTTACTCATAAATTAATATAGCACAAACTATTCTAACCACCAAAAAATTAATGTGTTTCAAGCCAAATAAATTCATATGCTACAAGATGTTACAACTGCTAATTTACTTAAAACTGTACAAACTATTATAACTTTCAAAATAAATACATGTGGTACACAAAATTATTCCTGACAAAAATAATTGCTATGGTCATAGTCATTATAACAGCCAAAATAAATTTATGTCAGACAAGTGATTATAATTGCCACATTATACTCATATGGAATAAGCGATTACTATATAACAGCCACAACTGATTCCACAGATACAAGAAATTGTAAGTGCCACAGTGGAATTATGTGGTACAAGCCATTAGAACCACCAAGAAAAATTCATTTTGTACATACCATTATTTATACTACAATGAATTCATGTGATACACGACACTATAACCGCTAAAATGAATCGACATGGTGCAAGCCATTATAACTGTAAAAAATAATTCTTGTAGTAGGTACAAGCCAATGCAACTGCCACATTAAATTCATATGAAACAAGTTATTATGACTGCCAATTAATGTGGTACTAGCTAGTATAACTGCTACTATTGAATTGATGTGATTCAAACCATTTACTACCGCTATAATGTATTCAAGGGGTTTAAAACAATACAAATGCAAAAAAATATTCATATAGTACTAGTCATTAGATTTGCTGATAACACAAGTAATTTTAAATGCCAAAAATTTATTTGGTATATTCTATTCTAATTGCTAAAATGAATTAACATATTACAAGCCATTACAATCAGGAAACGTATTAAATGTAGTATACACAAATTCAGGCAAAATTATTACTAAGGATAAATAAAGGCCGCTAGACAACTAATTACATATTAAAATTTAAGATACATAGTGCTTACAAAGTACAATGGACCTGAGTAATTGCACACATAAAAGGACAACACATAATGTGTGAAACGACGCAAATAGAGCTCCCGCACTTTATGTGTCGTCCGTTTATGTATGTAACTATCAAGCTCCATGGTACTCTGTAAGTACTTTTGTATCTTAAATTTACTATGTAATTAACTATAACAGCAACAATAAATTTATGAGGTACAAGCCATTGGAACTGCTAAACAGAAGTTATACAATCCATTATAGTACAGTATTTGGTACAACGATTTATGAAGTATAAGACATTATAACAGTAAAATTAAATAGCAAGATAGTACTACACACAGTACCAAAACTAATTAATGTAGTAGAAGTTATTAAAAAGGCCACAGCACATTCCTGAGGCATGAGATTTATAACTACCATAATGTATTATAACTCGCACAATAAAATAAAAAAACATAATCCATCAGAACTTCTAAAAGGAATTCATGTGATGCAATAAATTAGTGTGATTAATTTGCATAATTTAATTCATGTGGTACAAACCATTAGAACTGCCACAATGAATTTGTGTTATACTACTCAATTGACCCATTGATTTCATGTGGCACAAACCATTTACCACACAAAATGAGTTCTTATGAAAATAATTTATTACTTCAACAGTTAATTTATGTGGCATGAGCTATTATTACTGCCAAAATAAAGTAATGTAGTGTAAACTATTATAACTAACCAAATTTTTTCATGTAGTATAGGCCATTATAATTGTACCACGAATTTATGTAGAACAATAGACCTATATTACAATTGTTAAAATGAAATGATATGGTACAAGACAGTTTAACTGCCTAAATTAAGTCATGTAGAACAAGCAATTACAGTATACACAACGTACTCACATATGTGACACACACCATTACCACTACTACAATAACTTTATTTTGTACAACTCATTATAACTGCTGATATGAACTGATGTGGTACAAACCATTATAACCAAAACAATGAATTCATGTGTAACCCTATTATTATAAATGCCTAGATGAATTCTTTTGATGCTACCCATTATAACTGTTAAATTATGTTCCACATTGTATAATTCACTGAAACTACTGACATGAATGCCCTTGTTCACAAGCCAAATGTATTTACATGATAAAAGCCATTACAATAGTAAAAACAAACTGCCATAATTAATTAATTGCCATAAAAATACCGCAATAAATCCATGTGGTATAAGCTGTTACACCTGCCAATGTGTATTCTTATGGTACAAATTATTATAATTGTCTAAATAAACTCATTATTCATAATCCATTAGAACTGATAAAAGTAATTCATGTGATGCAATTCAACTTGTGTGATATAACACCCTATAACTGCCAAAATGATTTTAGGTTGTATTTGTTACGTGTACAACAGTGAGTTCAAATTATACAAGTAGCTAAATCTCCTACAACAAATTTATGTGGTAAATGGTATTAATACTACCATAATTAATTTGTGTGGCACAAGTAACTATACTGTATTTACCACAATAAAATTAGTGTAAGCCATTATAACTTCCAATATGTATTCACATGATTTAAGCCATTAAAATTGCTACACTACGTTCATGTGTTGTAAGTCACTATAACCACTGAAACATACTCATATGGTACAAGTTATTATAACTGCCACAGTAAATTTAAATAATTCAAGCAATCACAGTAACCAAGATGAATGTATGTACAGTACAAGCTATTTTAACTGCCACAATGGTTTTATTTTGTACAAGTTACTGTAACTGCTAAAATAAATTAAATTTGTGCAAGCAATTATAACATGCAAAAAATAAAAAATGTATTAATGCCTTTATATTTGCAACAATGAATTTGTATTGTGCGAGCTATTTTATCTGCGAAATTTAATTCATGTGACACAAACCATTAAAATTATCAAAATTAATTTACGTGAAAAAACCATTACTGCTGTCAAAATTGATTTATGTTGCTTAAGACTATATTACTGCCAAAAAGAATTAAAATGGTGTACGCCATCATAACTACTCAAATTTACTATATTCTTGCAGTACAATCCATTATGGCTGCCACAATGAATTCAGGTAGTAAAAGACATTATAATTGTTAAAATGAAATAATACTGTACAAGCATTGTAACAGCCAAAATAAATTAATGTGGTAAAAGCAATAATTGCCAAAATGTAATTATATAAGAGGTACAAGCAAGAATTACTACTAAAATAAATTATTATTGTACAAGTCATAACTGCCAACAAATTAAATTCCTATGGAACAAACCATTATGTACATGCCTTTATAGATAATAAAATGAATTGACGTAATACAACAAAAGGAAAAAAAAAATTCATGTTTAAACACCATTATACCTGCTGAAACATATAGGTAAAAGCAACCTTAACTTCCACAATATGTTCATATACTGCAAGCTATTAGAACTACTAACATTAATACAGTACATATGATGCAATCCACTATAGCTATCATAATTAATTTTTTGTGGTACAAGCCATTATGAAAGCTAAAATTATTTCAAATGGTTTAACCAACTCTGCCACAATGAATTAATATAGTACAAGCCACTATAACAGCTATAGTACATTAAATTTATCTGGTACAATCCACTATAAATAAATTCATGAGGTAAAAACAAAAGAACGGCCAAACTAAATTTTCGTGGTAAAATAAATTATGATTTTCACAGTAAATTACAAATGATATACCAGCGATTATGATTGCCATAATGTACCTGCTAAAAAGAAATTAATATGGCATAAGCAATTATAATCTAGAAAAATTAATTCATGTGGTACACACAATTTTACTGCAAAAATAAATTAATATTGTACAAGCTATTATAACAGCCTCAATAAATACAAGAGGTATAAGACGTTAGAACTGCTAAAAGTAATGAATACACTTCATAATAATTGGCACAATGAATTCAAGATGTACAAGCCATTTAAAATGCTTAAAGTAATTCACATGGTTGAATCTATTATAACAGCTAAATGGTTTCATAATAGTACAAGACTTTATACCTGGGAAAACTATGTAACGTGGTACAAGCTATTAAAGCTGAAAAATATAATTATTGTGGTACAAATTATTGTAACTCCACACATAAATTCATGAAATACGATAATTTTTATGAATGCAATAATGAATTCATGTAGTACAAGACATTAAACAGCCATAACAAATAAATGTGTTAGATGATGATATAACTGCCAAAATTTGTTTTCGCTGTATAAGAAATTATATCTTACATAATGAATTAATGAGGCACAAGCCATTAAAACAGCCCCAATGAATTGATGTGGCACAAGCCATTATAGCTCTGATAAGGTTGCATGAGGTACAAGATGTTATAACTGCTAAAATTAATTCAAACTGTGCAACCCATTATACAAGTAACAATGAATTCTTGTTGAACAACTCTATAACTACTACTATGAAGTCCAAGTGAACAAGCCATTATGAGTATCAAAAAGTATTCATATAGTACAAGCCATTATAGTTGCTATAATATAGTATAAGCCAATTTAACTGTCAAAATTAATTCATATGGTACATGGTATTATAACTGCTAAAATGAAATAATATGGTACGAGTCAACTCCCATAATAAATATCTATTTTACAATGTAACATAAGTGCTATACATAATTTATTTGATTAAATTCATTATATTTATAACAATTAATTTATTTTATGAAAGGCAATATGATTGCTAAAATTAATTTATACGGTTGAAGTTATTATAATTGCTACAATAATCTTATATGGTACTAATCCACAAATTGATTTTGTATGGTAGGCCTACAAGCCATTATAGTTGCCAAAATGAATCCATTAAGTTTAAGCCATTATGACTGCCAAATTAATTAACACAGAACAAGTCATTATTATCACCAAAATGGATTAATGTGGTGCAATCCAAATGAAATCTTATGCTAGAAATCACATTACAAAGACTAAAATGAATTAATAAAGTACAAGACATTTTACATGCCAAAATTACTTCATGTAATACAAGCAATAAATTATATCTGCCACAATGAGTTAAAATGCTACAAGTAATTACTAGAGACTTACAAAATTCGCGTTATCATTTGGTAGCAGACTAGACTTCACTTTCCTATACATAACAGAGCATAATCTGCGATTCAGTTGGCCACGAACTTTCAAGTGTTGTCATTTACGTGTGTTACGTCTTTACAGAATTGGCCTCTCTACCGTGTAAGCATTCTTCGTGGCAAGTCACGACAATATCGGCCAGCGGGAGCCTCTAGTCACTTGGAGTCTAGTCAGCTGTAAGAAAATAACGCGAATTTTGCATGTCTCTAGTAATTACAAATGCCCCAATGAGCCCACGTGATACATGCTATTAACACTACCACAATCATGGGCGGCGGAAAAGTGGGTCACAGGGGTCAAATGACCCCCTAATAATCTGTTGTAACAGCCAGGATCTCAATAGGCCAACTATATAGGTGACACCATTTACATAGAAATAACCAACTAACACATAAATCGAATCTGTAACGTTGTAAAATGTGTGCAAATTTTTTTTTATTCTTGACTCCATAATGACGCAGCCACCCCTGACAGTGAATTCATGTGGTACAATATATGTATTTATATGGTACAATCCATTATAACTGCCACAATGGATACATGTGCCATAAACAATTATAACTGCTATAATGAATCCTAATGATACAAGTCATCATAACTGTCAAAATGAATTCATGCAATACAAACTATTATAACTGCTGCAATAAATTCATTTTGTACAACCTATTATAACTACTAAAATTATTTAAACCATTATAACTATAACAATGAATTCATATAGTACAGATCATTACAATCGCTTAAATGGACTCATATTGTTCACGCTGTTTGAGGCCATGATCTTTCATTTATTTCAAATAATTACAAATAACTTGAATGTTTTTTAACCAAATGCTTTGAAAAATTTTGAGACTGTATGCAGCCATATAATACACAATTTTGCCAGAACGTTTTTAAAAATAATGTACCGTTTGCTAGCAAAAAATATTTTTGCTTAATTTTCGCTTATTTAGACAACAAAATATATGCTGTTTCAGGGGCAAAAATCTACAAATCCGTCTGGTGTATTGCAACAGAAAAATTCAGATACAAACGATGATATATGAATGTTAAAATTGCCAGAATTAATTTTTGATATATGTATTGGTTTGCGTTAAAAAAAATTTTTTTTCGAAACCACTGCAAAACTAGAGAGCGAGGCCTTAACTGCTAAAATTAATTGATAGGGTAGGGTGCAAGCAATTTTCATATGCAGAAATAAATTCATGTGGTGTAAGCCGTTATGACTGTTGAAAAGAATTCATATATAGTATAAGTCATTTTAACTGTCAAAATAAATTCACCTGGTACAGTTTGTTACAACAACCAAAATGAATCTATTTGGTACATGTCATTATAACTGATATAATGGATTCATGTGATACAAGCTATTATATCTGCAAACTTGAATTTACGTGGTACAAATCATTAAAACTGCCATAATAAAATCACGTGGAATAAGCCATCATAGATGCTACAGTTAATTCTTGTGGTACAAGACATTATAACTGCCACAATTAATTTATGTGATACAAGTCATTATTGCCTAATTGTCACAATATTCACGTGATAGCTGTTATAGAAAACTTACCACCTGCCTAAGAATTTCAAACGGCAACAGTACAAAAATATAAACAAAGCAGAAGCTTCGTTTGTAATAGTCTACTATTAATAAAATATCATTAAAGAATCATTGGACTTTCGACTACTGCTTCTGGCAACTGTGATGGTGAATGCAAATACAATGCACGGGCAAGAGTTAACGTTATTGTTTAGTTGTATCTCTCAGATACAAAAAATTTATGGTTCTTGGTAATTAAAACTGTACTCATAGTAACCAGTCACTCACATTAAAGACCGTTGGAAGCAGAATATTTCAATAAGAAAACGCTGATACCACCTAACTAAAATAATACATACGACTAATCATAGAAATGTAAGTGTCAGGTTTGTCTTTATAGATAACTTTAATTTGTGCCTAAAACAATTTTTTCCGTGGTTTGTATGGGATTAATTTTGCATTCTTTGTTTACCATGACTGCAATCCAGCAAAAAACCTTGCTTCATATCCTATCGTGATCACTTTACATTTCGAGAAAAGGAAGAGTATAACGAAGATGTGCCAGAGCTAATTGGCCGAGTAATGTGAGACGCCGATGCGGAGGGAAACGCGACATGGAACGCACAGTACACTCGAAGACGAGCTGTCTGGAAGCTACTGTCCTTGAAAATGACACCCACAGAGAGGAACAGGCCGTCCGCCAACGACCCAAAGTAAAAAACCAGCCTGATGAGAATTTCTTCATTGGATGATAGTTGAGACGAAATTGAAAGCGAGCCGTGTAAGGCGAGTCGCCGACGGGAACACAGACGCCAGTTGGGCGCCTGGCTTTTAGAGGTGATAAAGAACGTGGTGAGAGAGCAAGAGTCGACCTAAGAGGCCACCATAGAAAGGCTGCGTTTGTGTGTGTGAAGCAGGAGTGGTAAGGTTGCCGTTGACCGACGTATGTACTACATTATCGCCTCTCCGCGCAAGCCACTCAGCTGCCGTGTAGTGCTTTACTATTATCGTGTTTACTAAGGGACTTGAAGGGCGACCACATTATTTTATTTGTAGGCAGCATAGTTCAAAGTCTAGCGCTTGTTTCTATAGTTGTGTTTTTCGAATCCGGATATTTTTTAATACATGGCATTCTGGAAAAGCTATTTTTTTTGGCCATTTTGAGGGGCCCGAAATTTATGTTTCTAGTAAACGTGCCTAATTTTTAGCACTGTGACGACATAGTTGAAAGTGTGAGTTATTTTTGTAGATATACATATAATGCGCGTTAAATAGGTCGTCACAAAAAGGAATAATCGTAACTTGCAGCAGCGCATTTGAAGCGCAGGTAGGGAGGCCGCTTAAGAGTGTATGGTAAATAAATAAACGCAAAGTATACAAGTTTTTGAAAGTCAACATAGAAAAACTATACAACAACCACCCCAATAAATCACATTTGCCATCTTTATGAGCACACATTTATCCAGAATGATGCATTTATTTGTTATTTGCGGCGTAATTAAATGTACGAGATTTCGACATCAGCAATTGTTCTTAAGAAATACGGCACTCGAGAAAAACTTTTGCTTAGCAAGGTTGCTGTTTTTTTTGTTTACAAATTGACTTCGAGAAACCTACAATTGAAATTAATTTACATTGATGTTAGACGTCACGGGTTACGTGATAAAAGTAATAAATATTCAAAACAATGTAATTTTGTAATTAGAAAACTGCTGGAATATTTTTTTTATCGAAAATTGGCGAAATCTTTGGCAAACTAAGAAAACAAAACTATTTTATCTCGATCAAACATTATCACTTTAACAGAAAGTAGCACTCCTCCTCATTACACTTACACCCATACCAACACCAAGTTTGTACCTTTGAGAACTGTCGATTCCTTGAGGGGAGACTACGTTGGTTGTAACAAGTGTACAGCCCCTTCAACGACGCTATGATCTGTCACGGCTTGGTGTCGAGGTGCGTGATAAACGCTGATAGTTGCGTGACCCTGCTCTTCAGCGCCCGTGGGCGATTAAATATAAAATCTGAGAGCGGCTTATTATATACCGACCGAACGTACTTTACCGTGAGTCAGGAGTGTTGGTGAGACATGTAGTTGTCCCACTGAAAATTATATCGCTAATGTGATAATTCTAACTAGCACTAGAACTGCCTTAAATACCGCAAGCTCCCAGGTACCGACTGAGCCCGTTGTGCTCCGATTAAACAAAATTCAAAGCAAAGACATTATTATGCTGTCAGCGGAGTCTATACAGCATATCTACTAGCCATGAATGCATATCAATTCTCTTTAAAATAATGTTTATTGTATTTTCAGTTTTTGAGACATAACATTTTTTTTATAAATTTAATTGTCAAAATTTTCTCTTCGACAATGCATGGGATATATTCTTGGTAAACTGCTTGATATAAATAATAATGTAAATTGTCATTAATTTGTCAAGCAGAATCATTGCAAGATAATTATATGTTAACTTTCAAGAATTCTCTTATAATGATCCTGCATAACAAATTGATGAAAGATTCCATTATTATTTATGCCAAGAAGTTTACCAAGAATACATCCTATGCTATACTTTGTTGAAGATAAAATTTTGACAACACAGTTTTAGTAAATGTTATGGCTCAAAAACTGTAAATACAAAAAAAGTCTAACACTCCCCCCTTAAGTAAGGGTACACAAATATATAAATATATTATTCGGCTGATGCTAAATTCTTCGACGTCGTTCGTCGTCATTATTCATAGACTTACAAACATGAATATGAAGTATGTAGATGCCCTGTAAAAATTAGGTTCCAATAATATATATATTAGGCCTAAACACTCACACACGCGTGTTTGTGTATGTGTGTTTCCTTCAAAACATTTACATATATGGGAAAATAGCAGGAATACTGCGAGGTTAGGAACATTTATTCCGGAATCTAGCCGGCTATGTAGTATGGCAGTACCTGCCCTCCTGTACCTGAACCCGAAGCTACACAAGGAGAAATATTCAGTTGGTACTGCTGGTGGGTTCGTCACGTCCACCAGCCTGTCACTTTGTATCAGCCAGGACTCACTATGGCTGTCAGATTTGCATGAAAGCTGACGAAAGTGTTTGAATACTCCCGACAGAAGGAGATCACACTTCTTCCAATCGCGGTGGCTGGTAGTAGAAACCAGCTCACCTAGCAACGGAACCTCCTACGGGTTGAACCGTGCAGGGCGAGGTCTGACCCTCCTCTACGAAACCGCTTCGTGGACGGGTCCTCTTACTAGACGAACCAGATCATCGACCCCAGGACTCATCCTGCAAGTCTCCTCCTAAGCAGGAGTTCATAACCCCCAACACTCAAGAGTCCAACCCGCGATCAGCTCAGCACAAGTCTGTGGCTTCACGCTGATCCCCGAGTACCTGCGAAATACCATGCATCATCAGTTTTCACCCGAATAGGTGTTCACCTAGAGCTCCAAAAGCCCTTCTTCAGATCAACATTACTCGAGATCCGCACCATAGGACACTACGATGTGCCTAAGTTGGGACATGCACTCTGTCAGTAGGTTGCACAGCACACCGAAGCTCCTGTACCAACTTCTGGAAGATGGCCTAAGAAATCCCGCTGTGGATCTTTCCCTCGTGCACAAAAAAAAAAGGAGGGGGAAGGGGCATCACTTGCCCGGTCTTCGTCCTCACTCTGTTAACCACCGTGTAATGTTCCGTCGTTGTTGTCATGCATAAGAAGATACTGCATAACATTATCCCTCTTGTCGAGAATTGGCGCGCATACTGTGAGAGAATTGCGTGCTATATAGATTGTTGGAAAAACAAATATCCTCAACACTTGTACGAAAATATCAGTCGCAACAATCATTGGCGTGCGCGGCAGTTTGACTTTAGGGGGAGGGGGTGGCAAACATGTCCAGCGCCGGCTGATATTCTGATCATTGCTTTAAATTGAGTTGGTGGTTCGGGGGTCAACCCCCGGGAAAAAATTTATTCCAGGGTGGAAAGTGGGACTATTTAAGCAGTTTTCATATGTAAACTCGGAATGTAAAGCTGGTTGAAATATTATGTTTATTACGTTTTTTCTTAGGGGGGGGGGGGGAGTGGATAGTTTTTTTTATTTAAGGAAGGCGATGTGACCCTCCCGTCACCTCTGCCAGGCACACCCATGCAACAAAATAACACGTGAAAATGTCCACACAATATTCAGTTTAACACAGGAAAGTGACAGTAGTTCGAAAAAGGAAGAAATATAAAAACATAAAGGCAAGAAAGTCTCCACTTCAGTACGTCGCAATGCATACATTTGGGAACCCCTTATACATGCGGGTGGGTGGCTCATCAATTATGCTGTCATAATTGTTCACACAACTCTTAAATTCCTCATTAACAAAGGAGAAGGTTACGTGAAACATGAATATTTCAAGCATTAAAAGCATTAAAGGGCAGTTTATACGGGTAGAGTAACTAGGCCTAGTAGCTGGGGCAAGTAAGAAAATCGGGCTACTATGCTCGTGTGGACGGTGTAGGATAGTACTTGAGATAGTACTGAAGATAGTAGGTGGGAGAGTAGAGGAGATAGCACATGTGGACAGCTACTCGCCCACTTGCCTTCCCCCACCACTGAATTTTTCACTTGGCGGCGCACTCACCCAGTTAATATACAAGTGTGGACGTGTGCAGTCTGGGAGAGTAGAGTTGACGAGCTATAGTTATTGCGGTGTTGAGACAAGATGCGGTGGTCTGAAGCGGAAACTGTTAAGTTCGTGGAAATGTACCGTGACAATACGCTCTCATCATCCGTCACAATCACCCAGTCATGCTCTCCTACGTTTCAGTAACTTGGAGTACATATGTAATTGACAGCTGACAACACAGTCCCACTTTCGGATGTAATGACGCAGGTTGTGCAAAATTCACAAGACTACAATTAGTTTGTTTGTCGGACAGTTTTGCATATGGTGTAGTATTACAGTTACATAATATTTGTTTTCCGTGTAAGAAATTGCAAATGTTGCCATTTTCGATGTATACTTTGTTATTCGTGTACATAACACAAATACAAAATTCTATGCTACATTTTTATATTTTATTGTGTTTTGGTATTTCCCACTTACCTTAATGTAATCGCTGATCGTATCCGTGATAGCTTGATATACTTCTGGAATTAACTTGGCAATTGCAGCCTTGGATATTCTGAAGAAATATTGTAGCGATGCGTAGCTATTTCCTGTAGCTTGGTAGTGCAATGTTACCTCGAGCTTCACCACCCTAGGTGATATTACTTCCCTCATGACAGTGTCCTGTCCCTGAACTTTGGGTGTTATTAACTCCAATAACGTTTCAAAGCTTTCTGGTGTCATTCTTAAGCACTTCGCATACTCTTTCTCATCCTCAACAGCTAGTTCCCTCAATAGCAGTCCAGATGCCCCACTTGTGTTCCTCCTATGTAACCAATCCCGCACCTATACTCTTTTCTCCGTTCTCTGGTCTTCTAAACATTCCTGTATCTCTTGTAACAATGCTTGTGCACACTTTTTCAAACATTTTTTGATAGCCCGACGACGACTACGATTGCGCATTGCTGCTGGTAGCCACTTCTTACCTCAACTATGCCACATTGAAACCACACGTGTAGACGGATACTCTACCAAGTGTAGAATAGTAGAGTAGTCAGGAGAGTATTTGCTATAGTAACTAGGCCTAGTTACTCTACCCGTGTAAACCGCCCTTAAACGTGGCCTGCCACAAGTTTTATTATCACCATCGTTATAATTATCAACATTTCTATGGACTAGATATGATGAATAATAATCAGAAAAATATGCATGGCTAAATGTGATAGCCTACAGTAACAAAGAAAACCTTACTTGCATTAAAATAAATAATGACAGATATGTTAACATGTCAAAAATAACTTCAAAGCCGTCTATGGTAAAAACTAAAAGTATTTCCCTGAATTGTTTTACTGCCAACAATGACATATTTGTTTCATTACTAAGCACACAGCGAGAAAATTCCCACTGATGTTAAAAGTCAAACGTCATTCCAAACAACCCAATACCAAAACAAACAAAAAAAAAACGTGAACACAGCATTCACAGAAAAAGTACAGTAACGAATAAAGGTGTACTTTTTTTAAACTAGATTCTGCGTGATTTCAAATCACTTCAAATCAGAAACACACACTCTGAAAGAAAAAAAAAACACACACACAATGAAGTACTGTAGATACACAGATATAATATGAAAACTTTTTATCTGCAAGGTTGCATTTGGAAGATTAATTCTCTTTTGTTGACACATGAACAAAGCGTACAATAAAAGAATAGCACAAAAAGTTACAGTTCAGGGTTACGCTGCACGGTCGTCAAACACTGAGTCAGCAGGATTGTGCTAATTACAACACACCCGTAGCTTTTCTATACAATGTGAACTGGTCCAGATACTGATGAATAGCGTCAATCGGCTGGAATATCTCGTTCATGCGGCTCTGAAACAAAAGCGTTGCAAGCGTTAACATCCATTCACACTGAAAAAATTGTTTTTACCAAACATTTGTTTGAACAGGGCGAAATAAATATTTACTCGAGCTAACAGAATATTTATTTACCAGAGCAAAATACTAAAAAAACATCGCACCTACTTTTGTTGACCAAACAAAAGATGTAGTTTATTTGGCAAGCTATACTTGCGCCTCACAATAGAATATTCTGTTGACGCTAATATAGTAATTAATTTTTGGAAGAACACAATAATGTACATTTTGTTGAGCCAACTAAACCTTTAAGTTTGTACAAGCCGTACTTAGCTTCTTCTTTAATCATATCACGTTCCATTCTAGCATGTTTAACTGTCAAGTACTCATAGTCACGCCTGAAGAGTAATTTTGAAGTTTCTGTAAAATTAGTATCAAAGCTGTAAGTGAAAATACACTTAATGATGCTTCATTCGGGTACAAACAATCCTGATAAACCAGTTTATACAGAAAAAGAATAATAAAGATGTAACATTTGGTAGTATATATACGTAAATGGCATGCATTTACAAGCGCTATATATGTATGTATGTGTGTATATATGTAGGGTGAGCCACAAAGTGTAACAAACCAATAGCACTCAAAAAATTGATCATAGCCACAAATGTTTCAGACAAACGTTTGAGTTTTCGAGAAGGCCATCATACTGGGCCACACCATTTTTTTTATCGGTGGAGGCGCTGAAGCTACGTCAAGGCCAACTCCACTTTGTTAGATGGAACCATATAGGTATCTTTTACTCCATGACAATAGTACCGATTTGACGACGAATTCTGCGACTTACAACACAACAGTCACGCGCTAAAAGGATCCACTAACCTTGGTTTGGGTCTACCTACAGAAGATGCTTGAAGTGATGGCCCTCGACCTGTAAGCATTTGTTAATTCGCTGATGAAAATACCGTCGAACGTCAGTCAAGGTTTGTGGTATAATTTCGCAACATGCTTGGCATATTCTTTCTTTCATGTTGTTAGGCGTGATAGGTGTTCTGTGACAAAACCCCATAAAAAAGTTAACCTATAATTCTCTTGCAATGATTCTGAATGAATAATTAATTTTAAAGATTCCACTATTAATAATGTCGAGCAGTTTACCACGAATATAACGCTTTGACGAAAATAAAACGATAATACAATATGTTATGGCTCAAAAACTGAAAATACAATAAACTTGTCTAACACTCCTCCTCTTAGCGCTAACCCGCTCACCTCACCTCGAATACAGGTAGTATTGTTTACATTTCTGTACGTCTCGAGAGCTGGTATAATAAAAACAATGAAAAAGCTTTCCCATATCGCTTCTGATAGCAATATTTATTCTGTGCTCACAGGTTAGGGCTATGTATACCTGGAGGTACTGCGGGGGTGCGTTCTGTACGGAGGATCCGAGGAAGCCTTGCAAGAACTCTCTCATGAGGTCCCAGCAGCTTGCAGGAACCACGCACGGTCTGTACTCCACCTGAAATTAAAAAACACCACAATACGTTTAGAGGGCGATAAAGAGCATATTTCGAGGTGATTTAGAGAGCAATGCGTAAGCAAACAAAGGGCAGAAAAAGTTTATGCAGAATCATATGTCAACCCATTAAGGAAGGATACAACTAGCAACGCCAATTTTCAAAATTTGGTTAACATCTGTGTTAAAGTTCGCAATCTTTCCTGGCCGTTGTCTACAGGTTTTAGGTTTCTAGGTTGTAGCCGCGTCGTTGGCGCATTTTATTCCTGATGTCCACGTTAATATGCAAATTTAAATAATACCATCGGCTATACTTGAAGTTTAACAATACATCAGTCGACGTCACTCGTAGTGCCTCATCGATTTTCGTCTCGCACACAAAAACACAACCTTCACCAGGCGGCCGTCTCAAACAGTGTTCAAGTGCGATAAAAATCATTATTTTAGGCCTATATTTGTATGAAATACTGTTAGTTTTGAAGAAGATATCTGTGAGTACAGTTTCCTCTTATGAAACAATTCTAACTCGCATAGTTATGTCATAACGGTGCGCCAAAGTCAAAACGTGCATGTTAGGCTGTCAGGAAAATAGTAAAAACTAACTAACTTACTTAAACGAAATAACTAACGCTTAACAAACACCCTGTAAGCTACGTAATAAAACATTTAGAAACCCGCAATGGAATATTTTGAATGTTTTAAATTAGGCCATTGTGCAGGGGAAAAAAAAGGCTAAATTCAGCAATTTCTTAAAATACAAAATTAGTTAACTAGAAATATTTTAATGTTTGGTTACACTGTCATTGTCATGTTCTCCACTGAGAGTTATTTGCTCTTAATTATGTCAATTATATTTCACAATTTTTTATGGCAGCGTAACATGCAAATTTTGACTTTGACGCACCGTTATGAGAAATCTATGAGAGCTAAAATTGTTTCTTAAGAGGGCGTTGTACATAATCCAACGCTAAAAGCATTAATCTATTACTGTAGGTTTCTTGAAGCCAATTTGCTAAAAATTAAACAATAGCAATCCTAGACAATAGTTTAAGCCTACGTTTCAAACAAAATTGTTTCCATTGTTACGAACTTCTGAGGCACAATCTCTAACGCCGGAACCTCGTGCATTTAACTGCGGCGCAAGAGATCACGCGTAATATTAGTAATTTTGGATAAATATTTACTCATAAAGTTGGCAAATACCATTATCTAGGATTGTCGTTGAGTACGCTATTTTATCCATATTGGCTTCGAAAAAAACGTAGAAATCAATTGATGTTTTAGGTATTATTTATCAATCACACACTCTTAAGAGGAAACTGTACTCAAAAGTATCGTCTATAAAAAAAAAAGGCTATGTCTTAATCATATAAAACTACGATTATTATCACACTAGAACATCCTTAAGAGGCTGTGACCAGGAGGATCAGCTACTGTGGCCATGGTGATTTCTGCAACTACCCAGATGCGGCTCTAGTGGAGGAGCCACGGCAATAAAGTATTTAAGGCTCGGTTTCCGTCACCATATTGAATTTTATTATTTTTCGTTTTTTTTTTTTTTTTTAATTCTAAGAAGAAAAATGTTACATATGCGACTATACCTCAAATTCTATTTACATTTCGCTTCAGTACAGACCTTGTGATTTAGCTGTTAACATGTAATTACGCTGCAATGTGTGTGGCAAATATTTTATATTCATGATTTGCCCGACAAATTGCGACCTAACTATACATTACTAGCTCTATTGCCATGATTGTGTTGTAGCTCAAGGTAAGTATAATTTGAGGTATAGTCGCTGATTTAACATTTTTCTTCTCAGAATTCCAAAAAAGCGAAAAAGAATAAAATTCAATACAGTGTCTGAAACCGAGCCTTAAGGGCACCGTCTAACCGCGCGTGAGAGGCTCAAAAGCGACGGAGCTGTAAGGTCGACTTTGAAGCGCGCATCAAATGCCGCGTCGCCTCAACGAGCCAAGGGCTGAACTATAGCGTGTAAGGTTCCCGCCGAACGGTTTTTACTATGGGACATTAAGCGGTGACCATATTATTTTATTAGTGGAAAGTCTGCAACTAAGTTCAGTGTAGGTGGTAATCTGAGTTTCACATATATCCAGTTAGTACATTCTAAAGTACGGAAGTCTGAAAAGGCCGTTTTAGTCATGTTGGAGGGCTTAGAAACAGTATTTTTAATGAGCGTGGCGTCTTAATGATGTTCCAACCTTGTCTGAAATTTGTTTTCTTTTCGTACGTTGGCACAATGGACACACGTGAAATATTTTCGTAGAAAAAACCTGTTTACGGACACACTGCAACGCATTTGAAGCGTGGAGTAGGCGGCCGCCTTAAACTGTAACTAAATATGGGGGTCGCGGCGAAGTAGTCGTCAGACTACTCGCCTCCCTCAATATCGATCAGGGCTCGATTCCTGGCGGACTCAACTTCGATTTTTCGCATGTAGGAAACGTGCCGGACGTGTTCGTTGGCTCTTGGGGTACTACCGTCCAGTCGCAGGGCCTCATTCATTTTCGAGAATAATAGTAAAAAAAAAAAAAACATTGTTTCTGCCTTTAATGTTAATATTTAAACAACGAGTTGATTTATTACTCTGCACTGTGTAAGTTTACAAGTGATGGAACAATACACATTTTATTAAAGGAAAAAAATAACTACGTCTTCAAAAGTGCTCAATTTATGAGAACAGCTTATATGACTTTTCAGTTTAGAAGTATGTCAAATGTGAGACGTGATACTCTGACCTCGTATACCCTCCCTGTACAATATTTATGTTACGTAACTAACTGTATTTTAAAGCATAAATAAAACCATGCTACAACATACGCCGTTACAGAACATGGTTTATTGAGTTAATACGTATTGACCTGTGTCAGCATTTACTCATGCAAGAGTAAAAACAATAATGATTTATTAGTACATAAAGAAGAAAAAGAACAACAAAAATTATAACGACAATAATATAGTATTGTACATATATGCACCTTACGGCTGGGGTATCATCCACAAAGTTGACGGCAGTTTTATCTGCCCTGTAGGCTGTCGTAGCCCCTGAGTTGTGGCATGGATTGAGGCCCTGCAGTGGAGCAGCGTTGAAATGATAGGACAGGGGAAACGGGAGATTCCCGAGAAAACCCGTCGATCAGAGACATCGTCCGGCACGATTCTAACATGCGAAAATAAGGTGCTAAAACCTGGATCGCTGTTGTGGAAAAGCAAGCCATCTGACCGCTTGACCTTCGCTGCCCCTATGTGTTAGTTATATTGATATAAGATAGATCATTATGATAAGTGCCGCAATATAATACATAAATAAACGCCTTAATAAACAGCTTTGTCAGAATACTAGCTCATTCAGCTGGCAAAACTAGCAGTATATTTTGTCTGTCTATAATAATTTCTGAAAACATGCGAACATCAATTAACAAGACAGGTATTAGTTGGTTTTTCAAGCGCTATCAATCATTTTCACAAACGAAAACTTGTTGAGAAATGCGCTATCAATCATTTTTCGCCAATGAATACTGGTTAAGAAATGCGCTATCAATTACTTTTTACTAATGACTACTGGATGAGAAAGGTATTTAAAGATTGTGAACTTGGAAGCGAGGGCTACGGCATAAAGAAAAGGCAGTAGCAACAGATGACTTTGAAAGAAACACCCTTAACCATATTTCAAAAAGATTACATTTAAATTTTCTTTGCCGGAAATCTTTCAAGACACTAGTTTATCTTTAATAAATTACATTACTTTCGGTTTCTTTAAAAATCAACCAATCCTATTCACAAAGTTGGGAATTTAAGACGCATTTTAGGAATTACTGCACTAGTGAAATCTTACTGACATATAATAATTTACGTCTCAATATTTATAGTATTTGCTTGTAGGAGGAAAAAAATCCCATTTCACATGCACTCTTTTTTCTGGCTGTTTGTTGGATAGATTTTCCTTGCATGGATAATTCAGCGACTGCTGGCGATGGCACAAATCTGTATGGACATCTTTCATACAGCACATATTGATAGTACGGAATATCAGGACTAAAAGTGAATTTTAAATCGTTCAAATAACCCTGTTGCTATTATAGAAATATTAGTTTCATTTAGTTTTCCCTATGCAGGTAATGTGGATATTCTGTGTACCGCGCACTTCATGATAAATGAGAATGTGAATCTGTAAACGTATTGTTCCGTCAAACGTACGGCATAAAAGAATCCTAAACTGCCAGTATTAATCAAATTAATACTCAAGTGTTATACTTGAGTACAACGTTTAACTGTAAGAGCTCAGAAAGATAGCCGTAGTAGATATAATATATGGGTAAAAATACAAAAGTACTGGAATTAACTTGGGCACACAACTCAAGGAAATATATCACATACACGGACACGCGTTACTGAGAAATAACCCGATTTTAATTCCAACTTCCATGTTTTCACTACCGACGGATCTTATAAGATACTCTAAGCTGGGATTCATTACGTAGTGGTTCAGAAGCAAAATTAAAAATTGCCATGATTACGCAAATTACCGGAAGACAAATTATAAGAAACTGTGTACGCAGTAAATCGTTAGTTGCCTTTGTTGCGGGTTCTCCCGCAATTACGAGCAAACTGATGAGACTTTAAGAACTGCTATTCTAGCCAATTACGTTCAACCGCTCACCGCACAATACAACACATCTCCCACTTCACAAAAAAAGTCTTAACTGTCATTCCAACCAAACATACAGCTAATAATTCACACCAAATTCGACCGTCTCAGCATACTAAATAATATGGCGACAACGTCACCATTTTCCTCACCATATTTAATAAATAGGGTATTAATTAATGGAAAACATTTTTTTAAAACTAAAATATTTATACACAAAAAAAACTCTTCCCGTTTTATTTCTTCCTTCATTTGCTGCAGTATGTATTTCAGAATTATTGTTGTAAAACTGCCTTATTTAAGTAAACAGTTTTCTAAACCAACGATGCAAATTTCACTAGGAAGTTAAAAAAAAAAAAAAACACAAAACTTGGACTACCTGGCAATTAGTGCACCGTTGTATTTTCGGAAAAACAACAATAATAACAGGGAAACTACCTGCACACGTAACGAAGAGCTCGTCCTTACCTGTTTTATTCGAACAGTGGTTTTGCTTATAATGTAGATACAGAGGAAACATTTAGTAATTTTACTACAGGCGGTCTCAACTTTCCTAGTGACGCCACTCGTACTTCACGGTTCTGCGGTGGCCGAGTGTAGCTGACACCCCCCCCCCCCCTAGGCACAGTTGGTTGAGCGGCCGGCTTTGGTGCGGGGGGTTCTGCGTTCGATTCCCAGGTCTGGCTGAGTGTAAATTTGTGTTAGTCCATTTGGGTCTCAAAAATTGTCGCTATACAAATTGTCTCACGGAAAGTACTGGGGTCACTCGAATTAAGTCACATTAAAGGGGGGAATGTTTGGTGCAGTGTTGATGCGGAAGCTTCCGCATCGCCACTGCACCAAGCATTTTTCTTAATTATAAAATTAAAAAATTATATAAAAAAAAAGTTGTCAGACCACTTGCCTCCCACCAAGGTGGTCCTGGTTCAATTCCCGGCGGGGTCGGTCCCAAGATTTTCGCATGTGGGAATCGTGCCGGACGATGCCACTGGTCGGCGGGTTTTCTCGGGGATCTCCCATTTCCCCGCCCTCTAACTCCGGCGCTGCTCCATACCCACCTCATATCACCCCATCACCAGGGCTAAGACCTCGATGTTGAGCGCTGACCAAAATCTCTCACTAATTCACTCGGGCTTCACGTGGGAAGGAAACCACGGACAACCCCAACTAGTATGACTTGAAAGTGCGGGGAGTCACTCTTGTCCAGTTCCTCGTACATAAACTGCTAAATGCATTGCGAAGATGCAGATGGGCAGTTTCGATATAGTCTTACCACACCGGTCCTAAAGGAATCCTGCACTGTAAAGCCACAGTTGGTAGTGACAGACATTAAAAACAACATGCTATAGATGGAAATACTACGAGACTTCAACGACTGGACACTACTTCCGACTTCAAAAAAATAAAAACGTAAGGAAACACATTTCTTTTTCTTTCGCCAGAAATGTTGTAACGCTCGTAATATGCGTCTACCAAATACAATAACTGTTTACCTTGTCACCATCTCTTACACCTTTGGTATTTAGATTTAACTCGTTCTTAGAAACGACTCTAATTCGCGTTATGATTACGTAACAGACTAGATGAAAACGTGTAGGTTAGCCCCACCTAAAGGCAGTTGTATTATTTGAACCTTAGCTTTTTTCTCCCGTTTGAGGCAGGGAAACGGGGAAGGCGATAAGTCGACTCCAACACGTGCGTTAAACACCGCTTCGCCTCTAAGCTCAGAGAACTAAACAAGCGTGCAGTGTTCTCGTAGATGTTTTTCGGTGTGACCTTTAGCGATGACCCTCCTATTTATTTATGAAAAAAAAAAAAAAAAAAAAAAAAAAATGTTAAAAGTCTAACACAGATCTCTACCGTTTTGTTTTACGATATCTGGTATTTTTCCAGCTATAGCAATGTCATAATGCCATTTTTACCACTTTGTAAGCGCTGCTAATCATGTTTTTCATAATCGGGAGGTATTTTTAAAACGATATGTAGTTTGAAGTGTGTCTTCTTTTCGTACCACGCAACAGCACAGCTCATGCGGCAAGGTCCGACAACTCCTTTAAGTTACCTGCTGCGGTGTAAAAACCTGCAAGAAATTCAATGACTCGTGACTTATTGACCAGTTGAAAGTTCTACTCGGGGCACTTTGTGAACGCCCCTAGCCAATGTCCGGAGACAGTGACGATCGCAGCGGAGAAACAAATAACTCGCTAAAAACAGCGTGGAAAAATTAACCAGGCCAGGCAACTTCCATACCTTTCTGCTACTGACTAGCGAGTAAGTAGGACGCAATGTAAGACAACACCCGGGTCAACGAACTCCACTGTCTATATGTGAATCTAGCCATAAACGGCTTTCAGACACTACATTTATCAAATGAATTTTAGTGAATAAAGTGTTAAGTTTTCAAAGTCTGAAGTTAAAATTTTCCTGTTTCGAGCAAATCTGCAATGGTTAGCTTCAGAAAGTATTGGCAGAGCATAGACCTTCGGAGTTGCGACCTGGGGCTCGATTTTGCTTCACATTTTTGAGGTAACGAGGTTGATATCAAGGTCCAGGTCTTCTAACGGTTTGCAGAGCTTCGGCCGTTATCAGTTTATTCGAAAATTGCTGAACGTGCGTGATTATTCTTAAGCCCGATACACACCATCCTTAACTTTCTACACAATTACTTAGGCCTAATTATTTCTGTTTTTTAAATCGATAACTAATTTATACCAGAATTATATAGCAACATTTTTGTGTTGCGTACACACTATCACTGTTTACTAACAACGTTCCGTCCATAACTGAGAAAAATGTGTCTGTTATGTTGGTTGCTATATTCCACAAAGTTTAAAGTAGAATTCCTGACTGCTATTTCAGCACGAACAAGACAACCATGTGACTACCAAATAAGTTACACTATCTTGTATTATTTAGGTTTTCATAACTCTGGCAGCGATTGTTTAGCAGGAAACAAGAATTTTAATTGTAGGCCTATTAAAATAACATTGGCAACCTTGCGTGCGTACTTCGCATGCGCCGTGCCTGAAAGTGTGCATTGAGCATGCGTGAGAACATCCACTACGATGAAAAATAGAACGAGCTCTATTTGTGAAATTAGGTACAGAATTATGTCTGGAACCAACGTACACAGTAAAAAAAAAATTTGTACTTTTACAAAAAAGTTTTTTTAGAAACCAGTTTCCAAAAAAAATTGTAACACTACAAAAATATTTAGTAAAATTTACAAAAGAGTTGTACTTTTACAAATTTCTTTGTATATTTACAAAAATTCCTGTAAATCAACAAACAAATTGTGTATTTTTACAGCTAATATCTGGTTTATTTTACAATGTTTGCAGTGTTACAAAACATTTTTTTGGAATCTATTTTCTATTTTTTTTTTGTAAAAGTACGAAATTTTTTGTAAAATATGACAGGTCTCCTAGGTTTATTTTGTTACAAATCGACAAACCTGCTCATTAGCATATATTTTGGTAGTTCCCAAAGGTATTTACGAAATTTTTGACTAGTTTAACAGGTTTCCGACATCTTACTTTTATTACCCGACTGATAATGTTCTAATATTAGGTTACAAGATTTTCCTTGTAAATGTATAATTTTTTTTTTACTGCGTAGTTGAGGTACACACTGTCGCAGTGCCACATGCACAGAATTTGGTACGGAATTCTGTACTGAATTATGGATAGAGTGTATCGGGCTTTAGGAATAGCATTCTAGGAACCTTACACGTGTGAATATCCATTTCAGGCACTCCAATTATTTCTAAAGAACATTTTCACCTTGCCGAAAATAGATGTTTTGACGGTTATTTTTAGGTATGAAAATCTTCGAACAGAACTTTTATAAAGTACATGCGTGTACAATACACATTTATATACGATATTAGGTCATAAAATGATAGAGTAACCACTGAGAGTCTCATAGAGGGTAATTGTCGGCGAGAAGACAGCACGACAGTTCAGTGACTTGCGTCTAGAGGCTAGGATGAGGTGTGATACGCGTGCTGTGTCGTCCTTACCACTTCCGCACTCCTAGACCTCGAACGCGTAAAATACGTTCACCTAGACGGCCACCTTAAGCTAAATAACTAGCATGCCGATAACCGCCAGTACGTAATTCACACTATTATTGATATTTAACAACTGGCTTTCATGAATATCACACAGTTTATTGGCACTGAACAGAGAACGAGACTTACCGTACTGAGTTAAAGTTAACGCACAAACACGAAAGAGAATCGGGCCGGTGAACCATACCACAGCCACGAAGCAAGAGGGATAACTACTGTCCAATGATAATTTGTTTTCTTATAAGGTCGTTGCGTAATCGGTGTTTAAAACATTTTGTTAACAGATATTCGTTAGTGCTGCTGGTTACAAAATAAGCCAACTATGCACTAGATATGTTTGAAGTCTGTAAGTCACCAGAGAAGACAAGAAGTCGTCATAGAAGTCTGGAAATCTCGTCGGAGAACTCCGCAAGCTTCGCCAGAGAAATCCGCAAGCTTCGCCCCGGAAGTCCGCAAGTCTCGTTGGAGAAGTCCGCAAGTCTCGTCGGAAAAGACGGCAAGTCTCGTCGGAGAAGACGGCAAGTCTCGTCGGAGAAAACGGCAAGTCTCGTCGGAGAAGTCCGCAAGTCTCGTCGGAGAAGTCCGCAAGTCTCGTCGGAGAAGTCCGCAAGTCTCGTCGGAGAAGACGGCAAGTCTCGCCGGAGAAGACCGCAAGTCTCGCCGGAGAAGACGGCAAGTCTCGCCGGAGAAGACCGCAAGTCTCGCCGGAGAAGACCGCAAGTCTCGCCGGAGAAGACCGCAAGTCTCGCCGGAGAAGACGGCAAGTCTCGCCGGAGAAGACCGCAAGTCTCGCCGGAGAAGACCGCAAGTTTCGTCGGAAAAGTCCACAAGTCTCGTCGGAGAAGTCCACAAGATATGGCTGACACACAGTAAACAACATAGAGTGAGCAGTGAGGGAACATCGTCGTTCACTCTCGTTCACTCTCCTGTTGCATTCTCTCTCTTTGAGTTGGCAAACTAGAAAGTACTCTCTGTGACGTCAAGAGTGGGCGAGAGAGTACTCTTTCAACGAGTTGAGACAAGCCTAAGTCTCGTCAGAGAAGTCCACAAGTCTAAGTCTTGTCAGAGAAGTATACGGTGATACAGAATTATCTTAAATATTAAATTAGCTTATTTATTTCAAAATCACGCTTAATATTTCGAATATAATGTGCGTGATGAAAGGTAAGGTAATCATCTAAGTAACTACTAAAATATTCCCAAATAAATTTTACTAAAATGTTTAATAAGGAAGAAATTAAGACAAGTTCATCATGATTACCGGCATGGGCTCTCAAAGGAAATTTTGCGTGTTCAAGGTCCCGCAGCGGTAAAGACGATCCAGGCTCGCACATCGGATATATAACCGCCTTTACGCTCAAGGTACTAAACTAGCATTCAGTCTATCCGCCCGCCGTCGATTCGCCTCTTGCAACTTTCAGCGGCGACATAATTATTTTAATCACGTAACATTGAATACAAGGGCATAGTGCGTATTTGTCTGGCGCTAGAAATATCCTCAATTTTCCTACTTAAAAGTGCTACACGAAAGGAATATATAGAGAAAACAACTAAAAGCCGAAAATTACCAGTCTGACGCAAGGATATTCTTAAAAGATATTCGTAAGCATACATGGTGCGAGAGATCCTGGGTTCGAATTCTAGCTCAGGCATGGCTGTTGTATTGTCCCTTAACCTCGCTTCACCCTCACCGACTCTAAACGCCTCTTTATAAAGGGTCATAAAACCCTCATCTCATATCGTAAGCATACGAAACATAAAAATGTTGCCTTGGAAGGCATGCGGGCGACCCGATTGTTTTACGTTATAACACGGTATTGATGTTTTCGCTCATGACTACTTCACCGGCTGCGCACTAGTGAATGACTGTTACTTTAATCGGTTTAACCTGAAATTCCCCAACGTCTGTCTAGCTCCATGTTTCCCTTGTCTAGGGCCGCTCGTTTCTGTCAAGGACAGTACACAGTATTCGGCGGATGGTTCAGTAGAAAAGATAAACAAATATCGTATAGGCAGGGTACCAGTATATCATAAGCCATGAAATATGGCCCTACAATGGAGAGGTGCCGGACCGACCTCGCAGGAAATCGAGCCCGGATCGCATTGGTGGGAGGCGAGTGGTTTGACCACTGTGCCAACCACGACGTCTTTGAGGGAAAGGCGTGGCGAAGGGATTGAAGTCGAAACAACGGAATCCAGACGGTTTGGAAGATAATTTAAATATTTAAAGATAGCGCCGTTTTCTTATCACAATTTACTTCACTGAAACAATGGCACTAGGTTGTTTATCATCCACAAACTTTACTCTGTTCATTGATCAACAGTAGCGGAATTATTTCCCCCCTATCACCGTGTTGAACAAACATGTGTTTGTTCAAGAGGAATGTGTGCGAGCTTCAAAGTAATTTCATTTTAGATAGTTTGAAGTAATGCATCTTGTTTTGCACTTTACGAATTCAGGTTGTATTTTCGGAGTTTCAGCAGTCTACAAAAACACCGTTTTTAGCCTTTTTGAGAGGCCGTAAAACCAAGTTTGTAACAAGAGTACTGAATTTATAAAAGTGAGAAATGTAGTGTCAAGTGTGTTTTCTGTTCGTAGATAACCGCAATAGGAATAACGCAAGCGGTTTCGAGTAAAAAAGTATTCGCGCGACACGATACAACACTTCACTGTCAATGCGCCAGGTACCTACGACTCTCTTTGTATCTAAATGCATCTACAGCGTTAACCTATGACTAAATTCTTAAACATTTACGGCTTTAGCTTCAAATTTTGAATGGATTTACAAGGCATGCAGTTAACAGAATCGTCAGAAACCTCGTCGTAAGCCAAGGACACAAGCTCACCACGTGTCGTCTAGAACCGTGTGAGGTTGCGAACCGTAACGTGTTGGAACAGCATTCGGGAGGACCCGGGTTCGACTTATAATTCCGACCATCTTAATTTCGGTTTTCCAAGGTTTCCCGAAAAGGCGCCAGGCGAATGCAGGGATGGTTTATCCTACTACAGGGCCCTGATTCTTGAGTTTTTTCGAGATTATTCCGATATCCCGAATCTCACTTCCCACATTTCGATACCATTATCTCACTATGGTGGAATGGCATTCTTGTGTAAAAATTCCGCAGTGCGAAATATGATGGTTAAATTGCTGGAAATTTCGAACTTCGGGTCGTCAATCAACAGTAACCGAAACAAACAACCTTAAATTTCATTCACTGAACGCACTCTGAAAAATTTAACAAACGAAAAGGCTATTTTTATCTCTCCTCCATCTGCTGTTTTGAATATTATTTTATTTAGTATTCGGTAATGGACTCTGTACAAAATAGTACAACACAACATGCTGTTTCCGAGATGATTTCAGAATATTTAATACAAGTTGTGTTCTGTACAAGATTAATTTTTTTTGTCAAAAGTTTAAGTTTACGCGTGCTGCTTTATCGATAGGAAAAGAGATTTACTTGTAGGCGTGTTTCTTACATCTTTCAAATAGGCAATCATATGCACAACACACATTTTGTTCCCAAAATACACGTTGGCATGCACTAAATTACTTTCCAACTCTTTAAATTTGCTCATAATTAAATATTGCATCCAAATATATGTAATATTTGTAGTAGTTTTATTGAAGAAACGGAGCTTTAAAATGTATAAAATTGTAAGTTAATAGGTACATATTGGTTAAATATTAAATTCACGTGTAGTGATGCGATGTTCGTGTTTTACTAGACATTAGCAAAGTGTTAGCACAAGTTTAATATATATGTGTGCAATTGCTGCTGTACTTCAATGCTTTATTTCGTTAGTTGGAGGCGTTGCGGAATGACATCTCGCTACCCAATGAGGAATTGAGATAATTTCGAATGGAATTATTTCACTACGAAATTAATTTCACTCAAGAATCGCAAAACGAATTCCATTACGAGATTTCTAGGAATTTCGCAATGAAATAATTCCACAACAACTAAAAAATCGGGCTGCTTCCTCTGCCATTCTTGCACTTCTTTTAAGTAGTGAGCAATCGTCTGTAATAACCTCGCTGTCGACGACACGTAAAGCACAATAAAAAAAAACTAATTGAAAGACATGCACCCAGAAAACCAACTTTCAGCGGTCTGATTGTAAAGGAGAAAACCTTAATACAGAGAAACAAGTCTAATTAACTACAAAAAAAAAAAAAAAAAAATCTGCTAAGTGATGAAATTTAACCCATGATTCATTATCATCTACTTATCGAATGTCATACTAGAAGCGCATTTCCACTTATAAACATAAATCACATTATCTAATATATTATAATATCATGGTAAGGCCTTAAAAATGACTGTATTTAACAGTGACATATTATTTTTAATGTCAACGCCTATAATAGTGAAGTTAAAATTCTAAACATGGCAATTTCCTCAAGCATAAAAAACAACAACCGCAGCCAGTGAAAAAAAAAAGAAAAAAAAAACACAGATGGAAAAAAAAAATTGAGACATTCTCCAAGCAACAGGACAAAACAGGATTCTATGAAAATATGTATGTGTTATTGTTTATGCCCTTGAATAACTAGACACTAACGTCTGTACGATACTAAAACCCATTTGACTAAACCAGAAATCAAATTTGTGAGTTGGAATACTCAAACAATTGAATTTAATTCAGAGAAATTAACGTAATGTTGACTGTATAAACTACAGTAATGATAATGACACAACAATAATTTTAAATTTAAGTGGGACGGCGCTATCGACAAATTAAAACTAATTCTTGGCTTGAAATTACTCAATGAGCAGTAGAGACTTCATAGCACGAACAATGCTGGATATCTCGACAATTCACCAGAAAGTGTATATTTTACCACTTTCTTCACTTCTTCGAGATGAATTGAATAATGTACCTCCGCATCTCATTTATAACGATTATAATCTTACCATCTGTGACACTGCCAACCCAACCACTCCCCTCCCCCCTTCCTCTGTTAGAAGAGCGTTCAATCCGTACCAGGGGTGTACAAACACTTGTCGCTGTGCAGATGAAGGCCAAGTCTGGCGCAAGTATTATCTGAAAAATTATAGTAGGGCGAAAATGTAGCAATATGTGCTACAGAGTTGAAAATTATATTAAAAAATAAAGATTTCGTTCATCAACGACAGGAGGTCCCTCAAATCAGTATAACTTAATTTTTTAACAAGCTTAAAATTAGAATAAAGAAATTGACAAAAAATTACCTTTAATATAAAAAAACTTGGGGTGCTTGGCATTAGTTGTCTCACATTTTTATCACTGGCTGTTCTTAGAGTCGTTATATTAAGTTGTGTAGACAGCATCCCACGCTTTTTTTTACATTAAAGTTAATTTTTGGTCAATGACTTTATTCTTATTTAAAGCTTATGTAAAAAATTAAGTTATACCGAATTGGACATCCTGTCACTGTTGAACAAAATCTTCACATTTGAAGGTTATTTTCCATGTTTTAGTTCGCAATGCTTTTACAAAAGCATGATTTTTTCTCAAATAATTATTTCATTAGTTTAATTTTTTATATATATTCTTAAAACACATTGAAGATCAAATTAATGAGGGCACTCGAGTCTTCATGTGTGACAATGAATTTGGAATGGCATTATGAGAAAACTAAGATTTTTTTAGAGGAAAATTTACTTCCAAATTACAACTACAAACTACAACTATTTCATACAAATGTAAAATAACGATTTTTCCACTTGAACACCAACACCCTTAATACGTGCGCAAAATTCCAAAATTAGTTGGAAGTCTGGAAGTGGTTGAAAAACTGAATTGAAAGATTCCATTACATACACATACATACAAATCAAGCTAAACAAGGCAGATGTCGTGCTCTCCCCTCCTTCTCCATCCCTACAGGACAAAATAAGTCAGGTGGCACAGGCGTAAATTGCTGGACTCGCATTCGGTAGCAACCGGATACGATTCTCGATTCGGCCATTCTATTTTCGTTTTTTCACTGTTTTTCCGAAGTGTAGACGAATACTGGAGTTCAGCGATAAAAATTTTTGCCATCCTATTTTATGCTTTTATGACTTGATACAAAAGGCAATTTGCTAACCATACCAGATTTATTAAAACAAATGTACATAGTAGATATTTTGAGTACAAATATAACAGTTACTTAAGGCCTAAACTAACAACACGATGTAATAAAATGACAGAATTAAGCTAAAATATTAATCTCTAAGAAGTCAGAGCAATAACATGTAGTGATTTACGGTTCAACTAGGACAAAGTGTTAGCTAATAGATGCGACCTAAACTTTTTCCCCCAAAATTAAAAGAAAAATTTAAATACATGCTAGCATAAAAAATTTTTTTTTACCCACAGTTATGTAGAAATAAAAAATTATTTCAAGCTGTTAACTGGCATGTTAGATGAAATAAAGCTTCACTTTCGTATGAATATTTAAATAAATAAAAAATCTAAAAACTTTAATTTATTCATGACCAATACAAAAGGAACATAATGATAGTGAATGCGATTCTCGAGACGGTATTTGTTAAGTATGTATATTGTTTCATCTTAATCGTCCAACTCTTTGTCTACTGAGGTGAGAGTTTTACGGGCCTTTAGCAACGGGGATTTAAGAGCCAACGAGGGCGAAGTGACGTGTAGGGACAACACAACATCCGAGCTGGAATTCGAACCCAAGATCTCTCACACAGCAGATCGGCGTCTAAATAACTACGCTTCCGGAGGCCGGCACTTGCACGCTGAAATCTGTGAAAATTTTGTAGGATTGACTGCTGGAATCTGCAGTCTACACCTACCTGAGAACAACCAGTGGTTAATCCAATGATATGTCATTCACAGACTGCAGTGGCCAAGGAGTTGGGCGTGTAAAGACAACAATACAACACACTACATTTTAAATTATATTAATAATTGACACTTTTAACAGCCATAATACAGCCTATGGCCGCTTCCCTTCTGGTTTTTGAATTTCTACTTCGCTGATTCCGTCACTAATGACCTCGTAGTTTACGAGACGTTAAGCCCTGCTAACTACCTTCCCCATTAACAGAACTGCGTGTTACGCATAAGTAGGGGCTATTTTCAGTACACATTTGCATGTTTCTCGCGTCTTTAGATGTCGCCCGGTGTCCTGAGCAATTAGCTGATATAAAATGAGCTGGTAATTTTCTGTTGCTATGAAACAAAGTCTGTGAGTGACACGCAAACAAAGACACCCACGTATATGACATGTGTGAGGTATATAAATAAATAAAAATTAATATATATATATATATATATATATATATATATATAACCGCATTATAAGAAGCACGCCACGCGAATCGTGGGCTAAACTTTAGAAGCAAATGTAAGTGGAAAAATGTTTTACTACGAAATTTTATGTGCACTACGCGGCAACACAGTACTGAACAAGCCCCCTCTTACGTTCCACGTCCAGGTAGGGACTGAAAAATTTTGCGAATTCTATGACCTGCAGGCTAGAACCCATTGTACTATTCATACTCAAGCCCCGACTATTAGTCCACTAGCTGCTACTCAGTGGAACAACAGACAATGAACGAATAGACGGGGCTTGAGTACGCATAGTACAATTGATTCTGGCATGCAGTTAATTGAATTAGCCATATTTTCCAGTCCATAATGATACGACAAGCAAATGTAGAATGTTTGGACGGCTCGGAATATTAACCTGCGCCAATTATATACAGGGCAATGCCGTGGTAGTAAGATATACGTGGAGCGCAAGAAGGGACTAACTACAGTGCTACGTTGCCACATTGTGCATTAAAATGTCATCGTACAACATCTTGCCACTAATATTTTCATGAGATTTTTAAATGTTTGTTGCAATGGGGGTTTACAATTAGAATATATTGGTTCGTGGACATGCGCAATCAACAAAACATGAGCAATGGCGTATGGCTAATGTCGTCCACAAACCAATAACATTTTCATCTCTATTTTAGCCCAAGATTCGCACGGTGTGCTTGATATAAGATCGTCTCTAGACTGAACACCCTGTGTGTGTGTGTGTGTGTGTGTGTGTGTGTGTGTGTGTGTGTGTGTGTTCAGGAACGGATCTAGACTTCTCTTCGCCCGAGGCCAGAATTGTGATATGCTCCCCCCCCCCTCCTTACCCAACCCTATTTTCCCATCAGTCCAATCAACCCAACAGTAATAAACGTACGTTGTTTTGCTCTCGCGTAATTAACAGTATAACATTTGAGTAGAAATACCTGCACTTACTAACCAGCAGCAGCAGTGTTTTAAGTGTGCATTCTAATTATAAATACTGTATTTATATCATTATATGGCGTTCAAAGATAATAAAAATACAAAAAATACGACACCAGTAAAAGTTTAAATATTGGTACATATTGTATCTTTTTTAACACTCACATTTCATTCCCAAGTACAAATTTTCGGCATCACCAGCGCCACCTATATCTCGGCGCCCGAGGCAGTCTGCCCTCCCCCCTGGTCCCTAGATCCGAACCTTTGTTTATATATATATATATATATATATACATACACACACACACACGCGCGCGCGCGCACACAAATATATACAGGATGTAACAGAAGTGATGGTCAATTACACTCTGTATATATATATATATATATATATATATATATATATATATATATATATATATATATATATATATATATAATGTCGCGCTGAAATAAAAAAAAAACTGGTACAATTTCTTACATCACGGCATTAACGCCAGAAAACTGAACGAGGGAGGACCCACACGGTAAACTAACCATAACGTGAACATTTGAGGCGGTTAAATTAAGTAACCTGCTAGAGTTATATATAAGGTTTGCTCAGCCACGTGCCAAGTTTTCTTCCGATCCCCGGGTAACGTCCAAAACCCTGTAAAGAAGTCCAGGTTCTCGTGACTTATTAAACAGTTGAAAATTCCACTCGGATTACTGTCTAAACTTCTCAAATGAAAATTTTACCCTCCCCTGACTAACCGCGTGACTTAGTAACCTAAAACTCGGCCACATACAATCTGATATTTGGCCTATGAACCTCATGTTGTGATATAATGTGTTGGCGAACTTGTCGTAGAGGTCCCATCACATCATAGAAAATTGAAAACAAAGCCAAAAATACTCGGGGATAAAGGAATGATTTCCAAGACAATAAGTTTAATTTGTAGCATTCCTGTGTAAACTGTAAGGTAAAAAAAAATGGGGGATTCCAGTAGTTCCTGGGTTTTCTTTCCGACTAACCCAAAACGGTTACTTTTATTTCCATAAAAAAATAGTTTTACTGAAACAATGGCACCAATGAAGACAGAAAATGACGACTAAGCAAATTCCAGCTTATGTGACGGGACGGCACAGTATCGTACAAATTAAGACTGTAGAAAAATATATGACATTAACATTTATTTCATAAAATGCATTTAAAATATAAACAACATTACACAACATACAGAAAAATAATTCGTCACAAGCAACAACTTATTGAGTACTGCTAATTAATGTGTAATTGTGAACCTATGTCGCAGAATCATTTAAAGACATATACGTGGGAATTGATACTTCTCCGCTACGATTTACGGCTTTTCGTAAAAATCAGATAACATAGAAATTGTTTTAATTTTTTTCACATTAACAAGGCATAGTTTGGAGTTTCATTCAATTTTTGGAATCCATACTGAGTGATTTTTGCTACTTTTGTAAACCATTGTAGTCGCTCGCTCAAGTATGTCACATTTTCTTGTCAGCTGTTTTCTGTTACTATTCCAGAAAATCCATTAGGTTTTTATCTAAGTCCTATAGTGCCAAAAACGTTGATAAATCCATTTACATAGAATACACTGACAAGAAACTGATATACTAACGACATTATAGGAACCAATCCGTCTTAAAATAAGAAACTTTCGAGCAAATTATATTACAAAAATGTATCAACTGGCTACTTGAAATCCACGCGAACATGCAAGCTGAATAATAACTTTCTTGGGTCTTGGGCTGTTGTCTCACTATGGGTCAGCTAAAGCCGACTGCCACACGATGTACACCCCTGTGCCAGTCGTGTGACGTCACTGAGTATATTGCGAGTGGACTAGGAATGCAGAAAAGCTTCCACAGGCCCCCTACCACCTCCCGCTACTTCTCTCTCGTGCTTCTTTTCCGACACACCGGTTTCCTGGTCGCTTATTGGAAACATCCATTACAAAAGATTCCCCGCTGAGCTTCAATTTATTTAACAAAACGAGACAGGATACGACGCGACGCGGCACCGAAAAGCTCTCAAAACACAGGAGTGCAAAAAAATCTGGGACACAAATGCGGAGTAGTCTTTATTTTTGGCGGTCGTGCTAGCTCATGAACTCGCCGCTAATATTCTCCAGAAAGTACAAAAGCTCGGAAAAGCCACAGTGGAATATGCATAGTCATATTAACTACGGCATTTCTTTCGTATTAATTTGTGTACATAAGGCTACAACATGGCGTGGACTATAACTCTGCTGCAGCTTAAATAGGAATAACAATGACGTAATGCTTCCACCAGTTTGACTTGTGCGACTGCGGCAAGTAAAGTTAGTAAAATTATTTAATTCCTATTATACAGCATGTTAATGAAAGTATGTTACAAACAAGTTTTTAGAGGGCCGAAGTCTTCGTGAAAACTCACTTCTCCTGCACTAGGAATATACTCTAATGAGTAAGCTAGTGCTCCACACTTGATCTTGTCTTCCGCTTAGATACTTCCTGTTCCTTCGATGGTTGGTTTGCGGAACAGGACCGTAGGTTTCCTCGGCTAAAAACCTGTCATCCTCGCTCACCTCCTTTGTAGTATGTTACAAAAATGCATACAATAAATATATATACACACACATCTTTTAACACACACATACATATTATATACATACATACATGGTGTACCATAACTCCGGTCTCATAGAAAAAGTCCGATCTCATTAATAAAGTAAAAATAGGTGAAATGTAATGAAATGTGATTGTTAATAACATTAATGCTGCATGCCGCTCCATCCCGCCAGCCATGTTACATCGTGTACACAGCAGTTTAAACCACCGCATACGCATGGGGGGAGCACATCGCGGCCATCAATTTGAACATTTTCTGTCGTAATGGCACATGGAATTGAACACACTACTGTTGTCTCTTACGCCAACACACTACATCACCATTAAACTATTCCGTATTTCGCCAATTTCTATGAGACTGGACTTATGGGACTCTTACTCGTTTACAAGTTGCCTCATGGCCTCTATGCGTACGACGTTCAACTGTCACCCGTCCTCCCTTTGAGAACTTTTAGTGACGAACATGAAACGATGTCTAGAAACAAGAAACATTTACGGGTTCACGAACCTGTAAACTAACCTCAAAGTATATTTGTTAACTCGAGCAGACAGTAAGGCCCGGTTGCACCATTGAAGTTCGTCTCCTGAACCTAGATCTGATCTTCGATTGGCCATACATTCTCGTTGCACCATTCGAGTTCAGACTATGACTGGAGATCGATAGGAACTTTTCTGCGAACCACTGATTTTGATGGTTCCGATCCGATATCGAGCGTTCGAATTACCATCCAGAGATAAATAAAGCAAAGTAGTATCCTTATTTACTTCTATGCCTGCTTTCAAATTGTGTGAAAACAATTTTAATTTTCTGATCGTCTGTTACTACCCGTAATTATGTTTTCATCAGATTCAGAAAGTGGAGACGATGATTATGTTGAAAGATTATTGGACATAGGTGCACAAAATGGAATACTGTCATCTCCAGTTGATGGCCGCTTCTTTCTGTTTGCAAAATGCTCCGTCTGTTCTTTTACATTCAATAACGCTTAATCTTTCTTCTACCAAATCTACAATTAATAGTTTGTCTTTTTCGGTAAAAATACTCTTATTTGCTGATAAATTATCATCCATCGTGAAACAATCTTACAACCAAGATATTAAATACAAACATAAACATTCATTATAAGAATAGCCAACATCGAGAGTCATAATTTCACAATTAAAAAATATATTCTCTTTAAAATATCGAAACTAGACTACCAATAGAAACACGCCTTTCATTTTAACTATCGATTATCAACAGTACAAACAAGATCGTGGAAT
>PNEQ01088226.1:25595-73899 GCA_003012365.1 Medauroidea extradentata | reverse complement strand
GTAATAGCGGCTAGTTTATCAGCTATAGAAATCACGACACGTTTCCGCTTAGTCGTCATAGCACACAAATTCTACACAAGCAACACGGAACTAACAACCACTTTATCTGAACTTGTGTAAACAACTGAAGCCTAGACGAGCGTCATGGTTGCGGGAGGGGGTGAAAAGGGGTACAGTGAGCTATATTTAGACTGGAAAAAAACTGAAAAGAGGGGAAGGGAAGTGCACACATCTCCCCTCTCTGCTAGCCATAGCCAAGCGCGCTCGCGCCCTCAGCGATTAATCCCTTCACAGTGCAGTAATTCTTTTATTCTTTTTGTGGATTATGATTTCGGAGGCATTTCGGATAACCCGAGTTTCGGTTAACCCGAGTTCGGTTAATCGGGGTTTTACTGTATATATATATATATATATATATATATATATATATATATATATATATATATATATATATATATATATATATATATATAGACACACACGTATTTCTTTTATGGGTATTAAATATAGTGAGAAGGCCAGTATGTTCTGTGCGTAGTGTGTCGTAATACAGTAGGCCCTACATTTATTTTAGTTTAACATGTTTCTAAATGAATGGGTAGTAATCTAAGCCCTAATAAAAGCATGCACAGCTTAGTTTAGGTAGAATATATTCAATGTGTGATTTCCAATTTAGGAACACATCCATTTGTAGACCAAGAAATTTAGTTTTAGTTGTTTCATTGATTTTTTCTTCATTGCATACCACTTCAATAAAACAGGGTGCCGTTGAACCCTCGTCCGTGGAATTTCACATTGCAAAATGGTGCTATTTAAGCATTTTTCATCTTAGAACATTCCCTACACCACTGGTAAAACATAATTGTATTTTCTAAGATAAGATTTGTTTCAGTGAATAAGTACACAAAGATACTGTTATCAAACCGGAACCATTGTCAATTTGAAATGCAGTAGGCCTACTCTTTGAATTCATGCTCAATAATACCACTCAATAAACCATTTGGTATATCTTCATGCACCATTACTCTGTTCTACTCTCGTGTGCGATAGTTATGGTGGGGATTTCTGAGCCTTCTACCAAATTTCTTCAATTATATCACTTACTACTACTGGTGATCTCGTATAGTTGTTTAAAGTAATTGTTGTATGAGATTCTGGATATTTAATCAAAAACAATTCATACAGCTTTGTAATAAGAAAATCTTCATACATATAAAGTCAATGTTCAATGATCTGCTGGCAGATGTCGATTAACCACACTATTCATGATAACAGTGATTATCAGAACATTAGCAATTCTTTAAAATTTATTTTAAATTGGTAATTTACTATTACAGCTGTCACAGACTAGTAGACACGTGCAAACTCCATGCAACTGCTATACAAGAGTTGTAGCATAAAGTATGCATCTACATATATCTGAATAAATAAAAAGGACGCAACAGTGTGTAAATTATTGTTGTGGAGTATCCGTGGCAACCCTATCTTCAATCAGTGTGTGATGTGTGATGTAATATACTATATGTTTTGTAGGGAGTATACGTGTGAGCAAGAAATAAATAAAAAAAAACAACAATATTTATAAATGACACAAAGTTGGACAGTGAAGGTTTACTCCAATACCATACCTACAGTTGATATAGTAAATATCCTTTAATTATATATTTCTTTAGTAAAGCAGCATTAGAAAAATAATGACTTAGAGTGAGAATTGTAGTGCTGTAAAACTGAAAAAATTTCCTCTCAGGTTACCAAAAATATAAAATATATAACTTATGTAATTAGCTGCTATTTATCTCCACATGCTAACAAAAGGTTTAATTTACTTATTTAAATATGCCATATGTCGTTCTGGATGCTGCAGGTGGAATAAAATATACGTTAATTAAAAGTTTGTATTTGTTAAGCTGAGACACACAGCTCAATATTCAAAATTAGGAAGAATTCAAATGAACAGTTAATTAGGCTACTTGCAAAAATAGAAGTTCCTCAAATACACTCTGTTTTCAAATAATTAAAGTCTTTTAATTTAATAATAATTTCTTTCTTTTCTTTCCTTGGCTAACTCAGGTTGTAAACGTTAGATCAGATACCGTAAAGAGTTCTGGACCACTGGAATGGCTTTATATATATAAAAAAAAAAAAGTCATGAATAAAAGTAGTTTCCTTAAAACAAAATTATAGGCGAGTAAAGGATATTAGGGAAAATACAACCAATTATATATATTTCGTCTTCTTTAAATTTTGGAAGAGTAGCAAACTAGCTACTGCAAGACGATAGGTAGGCTATAAAATGGTGGCGACTTTATACATATTCTGTCTTGCACACAAAAGTAACTCATAACTATTAAAATTGGTGGTGTATTTCATGCAATAAAACTGACACAGTTTCCATTATTTTTAAGCTTCATTGTAAATAACCCACTTTGACACTGGAAAAAAATAATGAAATTGTACTTAAAATTGGCAACCTATCACCTCGGCGGTTGAAATTCATCTAATCTCCACCCGTTGCTCGCGGCTAACTTGAATGCCTTCGCAACCATTACAAAACTATAGTCTGGGTTGGAGATTTATAAACAAACTAATGGTAAATAAAAGAAACTATAACTATGAAAAAAATTTTGAAAAAATACTAACGTACATAAAAAAAACCTATAACACACAAAAAAAAAAAAAACACTAAATAATAATAAGTAAATAAAGCGGATGGAAGCCAAGCCTACCTGGTTACAAAAACTAAACTCACCTATACCTACTGTCGTCATCCCAGCCCCGTGGTCTGGGAAGTAAGGCCGACTTGACATCAGCTACCGGCCCTCTCCTAAGCCATTTCTCTCTGTTGTGTGTCATCCTCCACCTACCTCACCTCAAGTCACCACAGTTCTTAGTTTCAAGTGTTTCAGTGCAATTCCCACAGTGTTAGTCTTCAAGTGTAATGTTTAAATTCAGTGTAGTTCAAGGGCAATGTTAAGCTGTGCAACGTAAACAAACCAGGGTGTCACACCGGCTTTCAAATTACCGCCAAGCATGTGATATCACACCACTCACCCAGCACCAATACAACCACCACGAACATGCAAAGACTCAAGCATGTATTTTCTCAGCACTTCAAAATTAATTTAAGAACTCTGTTATGTAATCAATAATGGCAATGGTCACGCTATAGTATAAGAAAGAGCATTATGTTAATTTTAAGTCACATGGTCACGTAATTATGTTTAAGAGCGTTTTATTTAAAATATGTTTATTTGTTCTACACATGTGTTGAAGTATAAGTATGTTTTAATCACTATCAATAATTATTTAACCCTCATCCACACAAAGGGTTTTCATGTGTATCACCTCACCTTCATTTCACATCGAATAACGGGACAAATAACACCTTGGCACGCACCCACGGCCATTGTCTCGCCACGTGGTAGGACATATGTCCCGGGGAGGAATTCAACATTTGCAAGTCACTGATATTCATAGTTCTGTTCACGTCTATTTTATTCAATGCTTTTTTTATCCTCTCCGTTTACCGGTGTTTTTGATTCGTGCGCTTAACGCCAATATCCTTCAACTTTATCACCACGCCTGCGTGTTCGGGCCGGGCGATCACTGTCTCTGTATCGGCCAACTCCGGAAGTTTTTAGTCAACTAGCCCACAGCTAGCAACCACCTTTGTATTGTGCTAATGTAATTTTAGGCATACATGCCGCGTAAGTTCAACAGTTTAAGCAACGTAACTATAAGAGTGCAGTAACCACGTGTGTGTATTGCAAGTCTATCACCAAGTGTTTGTACTTCAGTATCAATAAATCAGCATGCAATCAAGTAATTAAGTGTATTGTGTACAGTCATTTCATTAAGGATTTAGGAGCTGACCAAATTACCGTCCTTTGGCAAGGGGCCGTGTGTGGACAGCCCGAATAGTCCACGTGATGAGAGACCAACCAGCCAACATCACCGCAGGTAGAAGAGGCACGCCAGCCGAACAATACGCGACCCTGAATCACCACCACCACCGTCCTAGCCGGGCATAATGCCAGGTGGCGCCCAAGGGATAAACATAACCACAACCACAGCACTGTAATAATTTAATTCCACTTCACCGTTCTCCTCTCCGACCTCCAGGCGCGGTGGCACTACTCTACTAGGGGCATTGCCTAACTAACCCTACTGGGCACCTACAATAACATCTATAAACATTTTTAAAAAAATTAAAATTAAATTAGTCAGTCCTTGTTTACTAAATGAAGAATACTAAAATAGACAGAAAGAAAATCTTAAAATACTAATTACAATATTATTAAAATACTATTTCTGATACCGCTAGTGAAATGCTACACGGATAGTTGGCAGATGACTGTACTAAGTAATATACATCTAAATCTGGTAATGAAACTGTATGTGCTTAGGTTGCACATTATTTCTTCTATCTTGATTTTGTGGTAGCTAACATTCACATGCCTGTCATAAGACTACCTTTCAAGAAACACATAGAAATATATGCCCAACTTATTACCATTAGGGTCTAGTATTAATCTAGAACCAGCCTTTCGAGTTAAACTTACCTTCAGGCCAACGCATTAATTAATAAAACCGTATGTTAAAGGCCTAATACAGTATTAAATTATTTAACTGAACTTAATTTTAATTCAACATACAAAAAAAAAATCATTATATTGATTGAACTACCTATTACTTAAGGAACTGCAACCAAGTAACATGCGACACAACGATGAGGCGAAACAAAAAAATACAGTAGATATCAGACACGAACAGAAAAATAACAATATGACACAACGAATAGATGAAACAGAACACAACAGATATCAGACACAAACAGAAAAGACAAACGACACAACGATGAGACGAAACAAAACACAGTAGTTTTCATGTCAGACAGTGTTACGTTTCGGGAACTGGAATCTGTTACCGTCATCACGTAGACACACATGGTTCAGGAATACAAATGCAACTGATGAGGAGAGTATTTTTTTTTCTGGCGAGCCACCAAATCCAGCCACGCCAGCATGAGCACCTTCACAGTTCAGTGTGCCCTCCGGCATGCATGTTAGTAGCTAGGCCGAATGGAGAATAGGTTGCGTCTCAGGGCAAGCCCTATACACCTTAGGTCGGGTTTATTTATTTCTAAGTGACGCATGCATCGCGGCTGAGCGGGTAGTCTGGTGCCATGGCAGCAATTGTCGCAATGGGCACACCCCGAAAGAAGGGTCTAGAATGTAGGGCACAGCAAATCAGCACAAAGCGAGGAGGGTGCTGGGAAATCTGTGTGACAGTCGCAGAGATAAAAACCATTATACTGTATACCATTACTGGATTCAGGGCAGGAGAAAGTAGGGTATGTTAGTTTGCTAAGAAAGACTTTGTGTGATTAATGAATGGTGATAATGAGATGGGTCGAGCCGCTGCTGGAATGTAACCAGGTTCGCATCACAGTAGCACGGCCCTGGTGGCGGAAGACAGAACTGAGCCTTCCATCCGCAGATGCCAGTCATCTATCTTTCTGGAACGCAGAAAAAAAGGTTAGTATCCAGAAAGAAAAATTAGGTAAAAAATATAGGAAGGAGAAAGGTAAAGGTTATTTAGGTATCATGAGATGGAATGAAGTTAAGTGTCGCGATGCAGCTTATCAGGTGTTTTTGTGGTGTTACGCATGTATACGAATACATTTGTATTTGTACATGTATATGAACGTAAATGTATAGGTGGCAACTGAGTGTAATTACGGCCTCGCATCGGCAACCAGAATGCCACCTGTGTGTTGCTATTACTCCAATGAAAAATCATGGGTTTATATAGGGTAAGCCCACTTATCCTGCTCAGCCAATGCGAGACAAGCTGTCTCCTGATTGGTTGCACAGCATAGATTGACTCTGATTGGTTGAGTGTGTGTTTGTGTTTTGTGCTGTAAAGTTGTTTCTCTCTTAATCAATGGGATCCACATATTTTTTAATTCAATACTCTGTTGACTGAAAATATTGCTATTGCTAATAATAAAGGCTAATTCTTTGATTATTCTTTTAATTTTGTCAGTTTCCTGTGTAAGTGATTTTGAATCTTCCCAAAGAATTTTGTGACTATATTCCCATGCATTTTCGGCGAGTCTAAATTTTTAGGTTTCGCCTTTCTTGCAATTGTTTTTATGTTCTTTGATTCAGGTTGATAGAGCTCTGCCAGTTTCACCAATGTACATATGGCCACATTCGCAGGGTATCTGATATACACAGTTGTGAGTTTGTAGTTTTTCAGTAGCTGGTTTCACACTGGTGACCATACTTTTGATAGTAGATTTGCATCGGAATGCTGTTTGAAGTCCGTATTTGCTTCCCAGACAACTTATTTTTTCCAAAAAGCCTCTAACATACGAAATAACTAAGGGTTCCTGCTGGTTTTTTTGTTTCTGTGGGCTTAAGTGTTCTGTTAGCTTTCATGTGCTGTTTGATGGTGTTTGCCGGGTTACCCTATATAAACCCATGGTTTTCCAGTCTCCTCACCAGTCGGACTCGTGTTCCTGAGTTTATTTGTTATTATTTTCATTTATTGTCTGTTTGTTCCTTGTTTTATTTGACCCGATTCCATTTTGGAATTTCATGTTGTGTATGTATCTTGCTGACTAAAGCACACTCTGCTTATTTATGGTTTTCTGATATTTGTTTAGTTTTCTTTGACAGTCATTCGTTTTGAAATGGAGTATGTCCAAGTTAAACTAAATCCAGTAATGCACTCCCATTGCACAGTCCTTTCAAAGATGATATTGAAAATGTCATTTCAGTGGTAAGCAATACCTTAACAACAGAAATATAATTCCTTCCAAAGAAAAGCACAAATTACAGAAGTACCATCAATATAGACATTTCTTCAGAACAAGTCAGTAATATTATGATGAAGCTGCAGTGTCATATTTCTGAAAAATTGAACAATTCACTGCCTGCAGTTTTGATTGGTAATATTGTTACAAGTACAAAAAAAAACTTCCCAACGCGAATCTGAAAATAGCCTTAGGCATAGTCCTTCGCGACACGAAGTCTCTTATACAGCTCATGCACAAGTTTGGAATTGCATGTTCATATGATGAAGTGTTAAGGTTCAAGAAATCAGTAGCAACAGCAGTTGTAGAAGATGTCAAAACGTCAGGACTTTTCGATGCAGCATATGGCATGGTTAAAGATGTCGCAGATAACTTTGATGCTGAAATTTCATCACAAAACGATAACCATACCACTCATTCATTTGCAGTACTTTTAGCCCAAGAAGAATCTGCGGAATCTTATAATAAGAATTATACAGACACATTTTAGCGCATATTGAAAGTTGACATGGCAAAACAAATTAAGTACAATGTTCCACTACATTGATTTAATGGCCCCAAAAAACCAAACATGTCTCAGACGGAAGCACAGACATCAGTGTTGCCCTTAAAATTTCTCTGTCACAAGACAATAGCCAGTATAAGAACTGGTGTTCTTGATTTTGAGTTTATGAAAGAGGTAACTACTATCCCAGACTGTCCTGAATTCTATGGATACAACACATCTTTATGCCAGAAATAAGGTCACAAAGTTAAGAATAGAACTAGACGAGTTTATCTCCCCCTTATTGACATGATACCTTCTGATCTGGATACCATCTTCACTGCTTTGAATCAATGCCAAGAGCTAGTGCATCAAACTGGACAGAAGTTAGTTGTTTGTACATTTGACCTACAGCAGTATATATAAAGTAGGCATTACCAGAGCATTTTCATAATGTAATTCTTTGACTAGTTGGTATCTGGTATGCACACTTTGATGTCCTTTTGTGGCTTAATAGGTACTTTGATGGAAGGAAGTAGGCTTGTAGAAACTTTAAGTGATGTTTTCACTGGTGTACCAAATATAATATTGGGGAAAAAAGTTCCCACAGAATGTTCAAGCTCTTCGCATACTAGCTGAAGAGATTTTGAAACACACAGTTACAGAGAATAAGATCACAAGCAAAAAACAGCTCTTTAATGTTCTCAGTGAACTAGCATTAAAAAGCAGAACCAGTAAACTATGGGTTGATATCCTAAACAAACTAGTGTTCATTAGGATGAAATTTGTAAGAACTGAAAGAGAAGTAGAGTGGATGTTGCATCTTGAAGCATTAAGAGAAATGCTACCTTACTTCTTTTGTGCTGGCCGTGTACACTATGCAAGATATGCTACATATAAGTATCAGTCAATGATTGTGCTGCCGGCAGAAGTTCGTCAATACTTTATGGAAAGCCAGCATGTAACGAGACACAACCCGGGTGTATGGAACTGTATTTGGAGAGACATGTATATAAAGACTACTTTTATGAAGTATGGGCATGGTAAAGGAGGAATATTTGGGATTACCTTAAAACCAGAAACTCTGAAAACCTGGGCTCTAAGTCTTCATATTTCATGTCAGTTAGATGCCTTGTTTGATATGGCTGAAGGTACAGTAAAACCCCTTTAGAACAGCCCTATGGGCCTGTATTATAACCCCTAGTTAATGAGTGGAATAGCTATCTTCTACAGTAGTTAAGCTAACTAATAGTTAAATCAGTCCGCCTGTATTATGAAAGTTTCCATAGTTAAGTTATCTCTGAGATAACTATACAAAGGTTCTGGTTTGGTATTTCGGGAGTTGGCAATAAAAAGCACCATTTTCTAGGACTATTAGAGCCTATATTATATTATATTGCAAGGCTGACTATTATTGATGTCACATGCAATGTTTACTTTTAACATGTGCCAAACATATCTTATTCTAGTGTTGATGTAAATAAATAGTGAAAAAATACCTGTTTCAGTATATATATATAAAATTGTAAAATAAGTATACCCACTAATTTCCTTGCTTGGAGAGGGTATTTATTAATATCACATCTTCTGCGACTCGTTTTGACTCCACATTACATTTTATTTAAGAGTGAATTTGTTAGGATTATCTTCAGTTTCGTAAGATGGGAGGGTTATATATTTAGTTTAAAGTCTTTCATGAGGTTTTTAATGCACTGTTTCTTACCTGATATAATTTTTTTGTTGTATATGCATATCACACCTAACCTACCTTAGTGAACATTGAACTTGCAAATCGCCTAGGCTATGTTAAATATGTGACCATGCATAGTTCTGCGATTGCCATGCACATTTGCAACATAACATGAGTACTGAATTATTTATAACTGGCAATTTGACCTACGATTCCCTGAACGACAAAAGCCACATGTATAGTAAGCTATTAAACAATAGGCTTAACTACCATAACGAAATGTACACGAAATTCACAAATCAACTGCACATATTAACAAATATATTTTATAAGTATTCAACATCTGTATCACTCTCAAACATGTCTTTATCTAGATATATTTCACAATACAGAAACAATAACCTCAAAACTGCTAAACAATCACGACGAAAACAAGACAGGGTCGCCATTCCCAAAGCTTAACTAACGGATAAGTGTGTAGCTATCACAGTGGCGCCGACTTCGGGGGGGGGGGGAAACCTTTTTTGCCCCCCCAAAATTTACACAGGGGGGGCAACAAGCCATTTGCCCCCCCCCCCCCAAAAAAAATATGCCAGGGGTCATGCAAGAGGCAGTCGCGCCTGATGAAACGTGGCAACCACCCAGCATATTCTGCCAGACAAAGCGATGGCGAGCGATCAGCTGTTTGACTGCTTGACCTCGTCCGGTGTCTTGACTGTAGCTCGCTCCCCTTACGCTGTGACATCGAAGTTAGACACGGCCCGGCCAAGCCCGGCGCAGCAAAGCTAGACACGGCCCGGCGCAGTCAAGCTAAGCACGGCCCGGTGCAGCACGGTTCTGCAGCTGCAGTCAAGGTTAAAGCTCAAGTTGGCATACGCACACATGTTCCAGCGGCCAACGGGCCATCACTTTTACCAGTACAGTTACATGCATTGCATTTTGTAGTGTCGCTGCGAAAGTGTACAAATTTTTAGAATATTAATGTGCTTGTTCTTGTTATAATTTAATTTCTGGCACAATGGACAAATTTGAAACTAGATGTAAAAAAAAGGTTCAGGATGTGAAGGAAAGTCCACATTTTAAAGAGTGTGTCAGTAACGGGACGGGGGCACCAGTGTCCGATACACCGACATTTGGGAATTCAGCTCCAGGTACATATTCATCTTCGCCTTCCTTAAAGGAAGCATCTCTTTCTCTTCCAGTCATGAAGGCAGAATTAGAAGCTGCAGCAAAGAAACCGAAGAGGCGTTTTAACCCTGACTGGAGCCGAACGTATCCATGGATTCTTTACGACCAGGTAACAGATGTTATTCTTTGTTCTGTGTGTAAAAAAACTTTTCAGGAAAATCGTTTCCAATTCTCGACTAAAAGAGAGATGACTTTCATTAGTACTGGCTTTTGTAACTGGAAAAAGGGTACTTGAAAACTTAAAGTGCATGAACTTTCAGCATGTCATAGACAAGCAGTTCTTAAATGTAAATCGTTGGAAAAAGGAATCAATGTTGGTACACAGATGTCTGATGAGAAACACAGGCAAATGATGGTAAATTGTACATGTTTACTAAAGTTATTATCATCGCTCCGGTATCTGTGTACTCAAGGTCTTGCTATTAGAGGCCACTCTGACAGTGATAGTAACTTCTGTAACCTCCTTAAAATACGATGTGAAGACTCAGATGAACTACAAATGTGGCTTCAAAGAGAGTCTTACACTTGGTGCAGTCATGCTATACAAACTGAAATGATTGATGTGATGAGCCATACACTTCTCCGAAAGTTAATAACAGAGGTTCGGAATTCTGTATATTTTGCAATAATATGTGATGAAACAGCTGATGTCAGTAGAAAAGAGCAATTTTCATTTTGTTAAAGATATGTCACATATTCTTTAGAGATACAGGAACTGTTTTTTGGCTTTTATGAAACAGATAGTACAACTTCTACTGCCTTATTTAATATTATTTGTGATGTGCTCGCTCGCTTTGATTTGCCCATCATAAATTGTCAATGCTTCGATGGTGCAGCCAACATGTCGGGTGTGTATAATGGAGTGCAAGCAAAAATATTAGGCGTGGAAAAAAGAGCTTTATATGTACACTGCTTAGCACATTCATTGAATTTAGTGGTACAGGATACCATTTCATCAATCCCCAAGTGCAGGGATGCACTTAACATGGTCAAAGATATTGTTAGTTATGTGCGAGACTCCCTTAAGAGACTAGCATTTTTTCAGTCTATAAAATGTGACGACACACCTCACCTCCAACCACTGTGTCCAACAAGATGGACAGTAAGATATAAGTCAATTTCGTCTATCCTTTCTAACTATACAGATCTCATTGAATTTTTTACATCAATTTCAGATAGTGATTCAACCGAAGCTGGATCTAAAGCTGCTTCATTTTTAAGACTTATGTGTTCTTTTGATTTCTTCTTTACTCTTACAGTTCTTGTCAAACTATTTGGTAGGATAGACACTGCAAACTGTGCCCTGCAAAATAAATCGCTTCACTTGGAAGAGGCTCGTGGATTGATTACGACCCTAAAAGCGAGTATTCAATTTTTGAGAGGGTGTTTCTGTAAAATTTGGTCTGAAGTAACAAAAACAAAACCTGCAGTTGTTCATTCACCTACTTTACCCAGGCGGAAAAAAATTCCCAAGCGGTATGATGATTCTCAAGATAATTCAGCAGATCAATTTGATTCAGTAGAGCAAAGGAATAGGTGTCTATTCTTTGAAATTATAGATAGTGTTGTGAATCGTTTGGTGTCACGTTTTGAAACAGAATCATACAAATTATTGTTAGAACTGGAGCAGTTTCTTCTAGGAAGTGATACCAACAAAGAAGAAATTGTGCAATTTTATAAAGATGACATCGAAACTTATCATCTTTTGCTCCACAGAGAAATGTTTCATAATCTCCTGCAGAATGAAGGGAAGTCTGTTGAGAATATAGAAGACACAGTCCATCATTTCAGGCAAGATAGTCATTTAACGGTTTTGCTCTCAGAACTCTAAGTTTTTAAAAATAGTGATGACAATTCCTGTGTCTACAGCAACAGCAGAGAGGTCTTTTTCTGGGCTTAAAAGACTGAAGACATATTTGCGTTCAACAATGGGACAGCTGAGGTTGAATTCTGTTAGCCTTCTACAAATCCACAAGGAGGTTGCAGCTGCATTAGACTTGGATGAGATAGCAGATGACTTCATATCAAGGAATGAAACCAGAAAGCGGACATTCCTTCAAAGAACATTCTCATGCAGAGACAAGTAATCTGCAAGATTTTGTGGCTACATAGAAGAGAACATTCCTTCAGAAAAGGTACTTGTTGATATGTGATTGTCTTCTCTTAAGACACCGACATGTATATAATTTTTTAAGTCGTAAAGTATTTATATCACAGTAAAGTTATGTAAATTAATGTCATTCTTCCTGTTATTTTAATATGTATTACTAATTTTAGTGTGCATCAATGACTTGGAATTGGCAATGGTATGTGTAAAATTTTTCATACCAACAATTTTTATCTAAATATACATAAATTTTTGCACTGCAGTATAGTAAAAAAAGGCACGAAAAGAGCTTAAATAGCACCATTTTGCACCTTAAAATCCCAATTTTTCTGGGGGAGGACTCCCGGACCCCCCCTACCCCGCTTTAGGCTTGGGGTCTGGGTATCCTCCACGTCTTGTGTCCCTTGCCCCCCCCCCCCCCAATGTTAACTGGAAGTCGGTGCCACTGAGCTATCACATCAAGCGGCAGTTAACTTGACTAGTAGCTAAGAGTTCTAGTTAGCATTATGTGCGAGTCATAATAAACTTTTTTACTCTGACTGAGAGTTAACATTTAACTAAAGGTGTAACTAGAGGTCATAATACAAGCCCTATATATAACAACCACCTCTCTATAACAACCCTTTCCAAAAGAACCGTAGGGTTTTAAAATAGGGGTTTTACTGCACAATTAAACCTCTTTATAAAGACCACCCCTATATAAAGACCCTATTCTAGGGAACCATGAGGGGTCTTTATAAAGAGGTTTTACTATGGATGTCATTCAAGTGTCACACAAAGAGTAAGAAAAGAGTAGCATGTTGAGTGATAAAACGTATCGAGAAGGTATTAGACAGAAACTAGAGTTATGCAGCAACCCTCTTAATGCAATACAACATGCTGATGGATTGTTAAATACAGTAAAACTCTTTTAAGACGTTTGTGATGGGACAGGAATAAATAATGCTTATTAAGCAGGAAAACTTCTTAAAAGGGTTAAATTATACATGTTCATATAGACAAGGTGAAAAATTATTTGTCTTATTAAGCAGGAAACGTCTTAAATGGGAAACTTCTTAAGAGGGTTTCACTGTATAGTGAGTGGAAAAGTTGCTCGAGCAGAAGTGAATGCAGATTACTCTCTATAAATCAGACTTGCACAGAAGAAACAGTTTGAAAAAGGTTTACCTGAAAATTTTCATACGGCAATTGCAAAGAAAGTGGTTTTCATGGATGGCTGATAAAAACAAATGTGTTGTGAAAAATTCTAAAGGAATACCAGATCCTAATGTTATCTACTCCAGGATTATTGGAATCCAGGCCAGTTCTTCTGAAAGAGATATGTATTAGCAAAACACTTGATCTTGAGCTTTCACATGTTACAACATCAATGTTTAAAAAGATGCTACAAGTAACTGTGTCTACTAGAACAATACCCAAACGGGATATAATCAACATAGCTGGAATGGCTCTTTTGTGGACTGTTCACTGGCCAAACCAAGGAACAGTCACAACACTTATCTCCAATCTCAAGTATCTACTTAAATTCAAGTTGGAAAGAAGTGAGGTGTACCTAATATTTGATCAGTACTATGACTACTGTACAAAATCTGCAACCTGAGGAACAAGATCTTCAACTGCTAGTCCAGTGAACAGCTTCCACCCCAAAAAGTTGTTCTAACATTTACTAAAAACAAAAAGCAGTTGATTGGACAGATCTGTGAAGATCTCTGTAGAGACAAATCATTCCACAAAGATGTGATAAATGAACATGTCATTACTGGTTTGGACAACACACCTTATCAAATATCACCGGGCAGTGTCATCCAAAATCGAGAGGATTTGTACACAACACATGAAGAAGCTGACACAATGGACGACTTGAAAAGAGGCGGAGTTTCAGTCAGGTGTGGGATACAATTCCTATCTCCATGGATACCACAGTCGAACATAACCTTCATTTAGCTGTTTGGCTTCACATGTCCCAGACGAGATGTACGTCAAGAAAATTGATTATTTGTTTGGAATTTGCTGTTTTTTCAGATAAACATTAATCTTATGTATTTGCATATCTTAACCATGAAATTGAAACTAATATTTTTTACCCTTGCGTGCAAATCTATGAATGCGCAACATTTTTGCTTTCTGCAATTACCAACTAACAAATCCGCATGTTTGTAAACAAGCTTTGTTACCCACAGTACTTTTCCCCTGCGGTGACGTCAGGGGGCGTGTACTTCAAGTCATCCATTATTATTCAGCAAATTATAGCAGTTTTAAGAGAGAACCCTTAATGTCATAACTGTTATATAAGATGACACTGTTGTATTTGTTGTTCTTTTGCATTATTATCAAGAGTACAGTATCGCCACTCGCATGTTAATGGAATCACCAGTACAAGAAAGGACGGTTGTGGATTTTGGAGAAACAGTAAAAAAATTCTTCAACCACTTCAGAACATTTAGCTGCTAGGTACTTTTGGGATGCGACACTGTTGCATGATACTTTGGGATAGGCAAAGGCAAGGTTATAAAGGTACTTCGATCAGGATTATCACTCTCCTTGCTTGGAGATGAGAAAGCAGAACTAATGATGTCATAGAGCCGGCAACAAGCTTCATGTCGGCGTGTTATGGTCAATGTGTATGTAAATATATGTCAGAAGCCCGTGTAAAAGTTTGGGCGAGCAAAGCTAGTACAGGTTCTGTCACTGCTCCAAACCTATGTTTAGGCTACATCCTCTAACTACTGTAGCGTTTCTTGAAATTGTTAAACGTGCACATTTTCAAGCTTGTATATGGGGATCAGTATCCAAACCTGAACTTACAACCTTAGATCCAGTAGAATATGGCTGGTCAAAGGATGAAGCGAACAAATCACTTGTCCCTGTCGCAGTTACAGATGGGACTGCTTAAGCACCTGAATATATTTTGAAGCTGGTGAAATGTGGCTGTACAAAACTGACTCCTTGCAAATCTTTGAAGTGTCGTTGCTATTCTTCAAAACTTACTTGCACATTATTCTGTGACTGCAGCGATTTGGAATGCAATAACTTTTCATAAGTGCTGGTTAGAATATATTTGCCTAGTACATTATATTTTAATGGACTTGTAGTGTTAAAATGGATGTGTTAGTTTCTTTGATGTGAGAATTCTTTTATATATATATATGTATTTTTAACCGATGATATTTAAGTTATTTACGTCATGTTCAATAATTCGCTATCCTATTCAGTAATGTTATATCTAGCACATATAACTTTTGTAAGAATATTATTAAGTATTTCATTTACTAAGTTTCAGAATTTATGAATCAGACTTTTTCGAGTTTTCCCCCCCTTCTGATATGCACCTGATATATGCTGTACAGCCAAGTTTCAAGTATGGAACCACTAAACAAATTTATTTACACAAAAAAATGTAATAATCACATCAAAATTGAGGACATGTAAAATTGTACCGATCTATTTTCGCAAATATGTTGCTTATCTAATTAAAGAATTGTTTTTGCACAATAGATAGGCTAATATTTCCACTCTGCACTCCTACTTTTATATCAAATTTTTACCTACATTGTATTGAAATTTCCAAACATATTACACCATCTTGTCCAATATTTTGAATATCCTAAAATGCTCAACAGATAGCCGATGTCACCCGGCATTTTCTGTAAGAGACGCTAATATCTTTCATTTGACACCTAAAACAAAACTATAAACACCAAATTTCACTTCACGCAAAAAAAAAAAGACCCATTTCTGCCGGATTATTAAGCAGCAATAATAAAATGAAATCCACCACATGTTTCGTCTTTTGGCAGGGTTACAGTGCATATGAGAGGTCAGGGTGACAGGTATGTCGCCTGTGTGAAGCGACCAGCCTGCGCTAGGGGTATACTTTTCGATAAGTCAGTTGTGTTGTTTCTAGGGTTTTGCTTAGAGTCCCTGTAATGTTTAGTTTCGCACAAATGATGCTAGCCAACGTTACTGACACTGCAGAACTAAGAGCTGGTCAGCCTAGCGTCAGTTAAGTATAGGGCAGTGATGATGCCTATATTATTTTCAAAGGCCCCAGTGTGTTGCCCGGCCACCCTACTTTAGTTCACTGCCTGTAGATGATTTAACTGCTAGTGTATATACAATCGTAAGTTTCAGGAGTATTTGTTTCAATAAGAATTTCATGTTTGTGGTTGTAAGCCTAATAATTTCCTAAGAAAGTATTTCGGTTAATTAATTCAAATAGTATAATTTTGCTGAACAAGATATCACCTATAAAACCTACTCTATAAATATAAAACCACTATAGCGCCTGGCGAAACAGTTCAGTAACAGAAACTCACGTGTGGAGTGATTAGTCTTTTCACTGTAATATTTTCAATGTCAAATAATGTGTTCTCCAGCTTTGAGTTAAAATTATTCTGAGTTCTGTTTTCGGATGACACGTGAATTTAAAATAAATATGTATTGTGTAGACTTTTCTGAAACGGCACAAAAAGTCAAGAAACTTTGGATTCTTAGAAATTTTACGAGAAATTGATCTTTTAAAAGTTATGGCAGTTGGAAAGTTCTTGGTGTTTATTTTAATGATATGTAAATGAGTTCGGCCAGCCTGGCCATGGTGATGGGGCGACACTGATAGGGGTTCACAGAGGGTACTGCTAGGTTTACTGCCGGCAATGTCTGATACCAAAACCTTATTTAATACATGTTTTATAATAATAATTATTTAGTAAAAAACGTAATACGTCTTTGGGCTCAGCAGAATTTTGCAAATTTTTCGGTAATTTTAGTTTGTTTACGTATTTTGTACCCAGCCCGGTTATTTGGTCTCACTGGAATGTTATAGAACATTTTAACAGAAGGTGGGCCTCCATAGTATCTTGGGACGCCATTGAGGTTGCCATAGTTGGTCACTTTGTTCTTGACTGTCGAGGGGACCGGACGTGTATTGGGTTGCGTGAGTTTAGCACGTGGTAAGACGAAGGGCGCGAAAGAAAGCCATGAGGCCGCGATGGAAGACGGTAAAAAGACTTGCTAGTATTCATATTTATTAACTAATTTTTTTTCATTGATGTAGACTTACGGCGGTACCGACCTTGTGGCCGGCCCACTATCGGTTACTGAAGTTATGTTTTAGTTCAGAACGTGCTAGTTTTTCTTTAAGTTTGGCTTCGTTTCGGTTCAGTTATTTTTCTGTTTCAATTTATGTTTATGTAAAAGAGAAGTGTATGTACAGCTGTGAGCACGGTTGCGTGAGTTTTTAAAACAAAAAGAAAAAGGTAATAAAAATGGGCTGTTGATTGAACCACATGTTTGACTACCGTTCTGTATGCGTCCACCCTTCAATACCACGAAACCCTGAGATAAGAGTAGCTCATCGCTGAGACCGGAGCATTTGTGAGAACTGGTCAGTTTACGTTTTTTTTTATATTGTAATAAAACACGTGGGCAGCAACTTGTGGGGCCTAGTACTGAAGAGCATCGGCACCACCACATCTGGCGCCGCCTTACATGGGGCCAGTATCATCACATCTGTCATCGCTGCACTAAGAGCATCAGCACCACCACACCTGCTGGCCCATGGAATGGATGAGGTGAGGTAGGTGCGATGAGTGTAGAGAAATGACAGAATGAGAGGGGCAGGAGAAACTATGTTCCTCTAGAAAACCTGCCAGCCAACTGCAGCGTCCGCCACATTTCCTACTTGCAAAAATCAGTGACCAAACACACTGCGGATCGAACCAGGGTCATATAAGTGGGAGGCAAGAGGTCTGGCCTCTCAATTACCGCAGCTCTTCTTTTAGAAGCAATAATAAAATGCATAAAAAATTAACAACTGAAAATTTAACACATCAGAGCATGTCAATGCTTGAAACCAATGAATAAGTGAGTGAGATTTTGGTCAGTACTCAACATCAAGGTCTTTAGTGCTTGTGAGGGGTGACATGAGATGAGTTTGGAGCGGTGCCAGAATGAGAGGTCGGGGAAACGGGAGATCACAGAGAAAACCAGCCAACCAGCAGCATTGTCAGGCACAATTCCCACATGCAAAAATCCGGGGGCCAACCCCCACTGGAAATTGAACCTGGATCATCTTGTGTGGTTTTATTCGTTCACAGCAAGTTTCCAATATGTGTGACAACGTCCCCTCCTTCTCAACCTCTCATTTCAGTAGAAGCAAGATGTTTTCTTGGTTGACCTTTCAGCACATCACGTACAGGTCAGTGCAATATATTTTCCTCCGTCAATTCAGAATGTACTATAATTAAAAAAAAACTAGACACTTAACTTTCTCTCTTCCACCAGCATTTAATTCACATAATTCCAAGAGTATAATCATCCACGGTTTCAAAATGCAATTTTTTTACTGTTAAGAACTTTACTATGCAACAAATAAAAAAAAAAATTGTTAATTTTTATGTGCAAACATTATTTTCAATTTAAAAGAACACCTTTGAAAGTGACTATACATTATATTTACTCTACAAAATTCACCAAACCTATCAGAAAGAAAGAAATCAGGATTTCGATCTATTAGGAGTACTGATGGGATTTGAGTGGCAACACAATTTCCAACGTTGCAGAAAAGTTTGAAATTGTTCTGACACAACTGTGCTAAAATTTGTCAACAGAAAATGTTACCTACAATAGTTACACGTATAATTTTAACTAGGGCTGTAAATATCTAGTAACGTTTCTGAAACAATATTTACATTTCAAAATAAAAGTACGAATACCAATAAATTAACTAAAAAACGGTACTGTACACCCAGTACATCAAATATTTATTCATACCTATGTTTATGTATGCCGATTAGTACAACAGTAGTGATTAATAATAATACGACTTTATTAATGGTGCAGGTAAGGCGTTGTCGCCTTGTCTTACACTGGACCATAACAGTTTCAGTCTACAGTTTACAATTACTTTATGACATTTAAAACTTAAATGTAAGATAATACTAAAATTAAAAAGCAATAATGAACTAGCGATGTATCATGAGAGAATTAAGACGGCATGATAATTAAACTAAAATTTAAACAACACAGGAGTAAAGACATCGCATATACTGTACTAATACAAATTACATTAACAGAGTTCAATGAGAAGCTGGAAGAAAAAAAAGTAACAATTAGATTAAATAAAGTTATAAAATAAGACTAAATACCAAGATGTCCAAGATTTTTAGCAATACTACGTATTATTAAATGCACAATAAATGATAACTGTATGATGAAAACAACCCGAAGTATGAAACTGAAAATAAGATAATTAAACCAATATCATTACAAACAAGTTCAAGTATAAAGTCTACAAGTGAGATAAAACACGAAATAATTAATACGTACGTACCAAAGTACCAAAAATACATAAATTACAAGATGCTGTGAGGAGCTCTAAGTTAATCATTATAGCTCACAGAAGCTTTGCTAGACTATTAAAACCCAAATAGGATATCAATAATAATTATAACTATAATAATAATAATAGGCCCTTTTAAATATTGAATATAAATAGCAGAATAATGCAATATTAACATACATACGTACGTTAAAAAGAAAAAAAATTATTATATGAAAGTGGACATTTGTGATCTCTACCGCAGTTTTGAAAGTAAAAAGTTCCGTACCTTTTTTTTTTGAAACTTTTGTATTTTCTATTACACACAGATAATGCGGCAGTCCATTTCATACACGCGATGCAGACACAGTAAAAGATTCAGCAAAGAATTTTGTTTTGTGACGCAGAATCAAAAACGTGTTCTAATTTTTTGATCTGGTGTTGACATCGTGCAAGGAATGTAAGTATGAAAAGCGGTTAGATAGATAGTGTGGTGTACAGGTATTAAGAATTTTGTGCAGTAAAGTTAGAGAAGAAAGAGATCGTCTTTCATTAATATTTCAGCCAGGAAGCTTGCTTGTAGAAATGACTCATGTGGACTCTCTGTTTAAGGTTGTACACTAGGCGTATACTGTGCTGGGACAACACGGCCTTACAAAAAACCTCCGAAGATTTCTTGTGTATGAACTTTCTACTCAGCCTCAGTTTATTATATTATGCCTTATGAATGATTATAGTGCCCAGTGAAACTTAGACTTTATCGTCAGTGCCCCTGTGTTTGGGAAGTGCCCCGTTTAATGTGCACGCGCCGCCTCGCCGATCTTCGTGAATGTTCGGGTCCCATCGGCTATCTTCATCGCCTCCCTCCTCTAGTCCCTCTCCTTCCACTACTACCCCTGCTCTACCTGGCCTTCTGCCGTTGTGTGCTTCGGCACTCTGTCTCCAGCACTCGCCCAGCAAGGTTGCCTGCTACTCGCTACCTCGACGCTCCGTCGGCAAACGTCAGATTGGTAAGTTAATTTTCTTTGTTTAGGGTCGTGCGTCCTGGTGTTTTCTACAGTACGGTAAATTGCGTGTTCACCCTAGTTTGGTTTCTTTGATATTAGTTTCGTTTTCATTTAGCTTTCTTTGTTTGTCTTACCTTTCTCTCTTTATCTTTATTAATTATGTGCCAGCTGAGCATCGATGTGGCGAGTGGATCAGATTCAGGCTCTTTTTGGTAATCATGTTAATTGTATTAATGTAAATGTATCCTTGCTGCAGGTCCCTATTTACTGTAACTTTCAATTCGTTATGTATCTTTGAGCATGTATGTTCAATCCTGTAAATTTTAAGTTGGCAATACATTTTAAGTCGCTGATTCACATGTTGTGTGTTCGTAAGGTAAAACCACCCCTCACTTATGTTGTCCTTTACGTATTGTGTGTAACACTTGTGTTTAATCCTTTATGTATTGTGTGTATATGTCCGGCAGATAATTCACAGTCTTGCTCCCCTTAACCTGTTTTGAATGGACAGGACGCGTCTCTGTCCAGCCACCCGTGCCTGATTGGGCACAAATCCTGCGCGACTCTGCTCGGGTTTAAGTCTCAAGCAAGCGTTAAAATAGGCCTCTTTGCCTAATTTTGTCTTGTGAGGGTGTGGTCGTGCTTTGCGAAGCGCGCAACGTGGTTAACGGCCGATAGTGTATTGGGTTTGTCACGATTTTCAGGTTGAGAACAGGCCCTTTAAATTCACGTAATATTTTCATCATGGCTAATATAGGTGCTAGTGATTTTGTTTTCCGACTGGGTTATCTGGAATTACGTGATTATTTGCGGGAGTCTGCTGTAGATTTTGTTGATGGCGAGGATGTTACTATGTTGCGAATTAGAGCAATCGCCTACATTAATTCTTTGCAGGCTGTAGGCAATTTGCCTATTGATGGGACAGTGGCGGAAGGGCCAGTTACCACGTCACAAACAGTGTTGATGACATTGTTAAGTGATGTCAAGATGTTGCGGACAGTGCAGCCTTATGATGTATTGCACTTTGTAGTTGCTGTAAATCGCGTATTTCATAGTCAACTGCTAGCTAATGACGAGCGTAATTTCCTCGTGTGTCTAGCTGCTGAAGTTGAGGGATACGCAGGTACCATTTTCGGCGACATCGTACATGTCGAAGAGGGGTACGAGTCGTTTAAGGAGCAACTTTTAGAGTGCGCAGGCCCGTCTAGTGTGTGGTCGTCGATGAAATGGCGATACGTCGATCAGTATCAGCGACCGGATGAAACAGTATCATCATACATACAGGATGTCAAATGTTTCGCCGGTGCGATAAATTTATGTCGTGCAGAGAGTAAAGTGGTGGGTTCTATTGTTGACCATTTTACTCCTGAGGCCCGTTTGCACAGGTTTGTGTGCACTCTGCCCACTAATTTTGAGGGATTGAGGGTAGCAGCACTCGCCATTGACCGAGAAACGGACTTGGATCTTGAATTTCATCAGGTTGTTCCTCCGTCAGCGACTTTGACACGGAAATTTACATCAGGCAACATGTGTTCTGTTCCGCAATTTGTTCCGCGCACGCAAGCGTGTGTTTTGTCCGAAGATGGTATGTCAAATGTGGCTTCGCAACATATGTTACACATGGGCTTTGAGAGGCAAGTCCCGTGAAGCAACTGTGCTAAGATTGGGCACAGATCGGTCAGCTGTCCTTTGCCTTTTGTTCGGCGTGATGTGCAGGTGTGTTTCAAGTGTCAAAAGCCGGGACACATGCGTGCTTCGTGTCCGGGAAACTAAAAGGCGTCCTCCTTAAGCGTGCGAAGCACTGCAGGAAACTGGATTTTTTGGTAGCATGCACTGACTACCATGTCGGGTTATTTTGTCATGGTTTTGAATGCGCAGCATTGGTTGATACTGGTGTCTTGCATTTGTTTGTCCAAGAGAGTATGGTCTGTGTTTGGACCTTCTGTGAACATTGTAACAGATAATGCATCTTATTTCTGTTCGGGGTCTTTCCGAGAAATGTGTTTCAGGTGGAGTGTTCATCATTATACGTCTAGCCCCTATTACCCATGTGGGAACCAGGTGGAGCGGTTCAACCGCAACCTCAAGACGACCTTGGCCGCTCTGTACCACGACCAGCAGAAGGGATGGGACGAAGATCTTAATAATAAGCCCATTTCTTAACGCCCAATCAGATGCAGCTTTCAAATCTAGGTTCATGTGTTCGTACACAATATTTACATTATTTGTGCATCCAGATACATAAAGTTGTACGTCATCCGTATACATGTGGTATTTACCATAAGCAAAGTGACTGGGTAAATCATTGATGAATATGGAAAATAGAAGTGGGCCGAGTACTGATCCTTGTGGTACACTGGATATCACTGGTTGCCAGCTAGATTTAGTGCCATCTGTGATTACTTGTTGATTCCGTAGAGTTAGATAAGATCTGAGCATGTACTGTCGGAAAAGTTAAATAGTAACTTCAACTTTGCAATGAGTAAGTCATTATCTCCCGAGTCAAATGCTTTACTAAAATCAAGTAGTGTGAGAAGAGTTAGCTATCTGTTTTCCATTGCCTGTCTTAAATCTGTAACATTTAGGAGACCAGTAGTTGTGCTGTTAAAGGGCCTAAATCCTGATTGGTAATTGTTCAAAAAGTTGTGCTCAGATATATATTTAGATATTTGTTCATGAACCAAGTATTATAATACTTTGGACATGGCCAGTAAAATGCTAATCGGGCGGTACTCAGAAACAGTTTTAGGAACACTTGTCTTCAGAATGGGGCGAATTTGTGCTAGTTTCCAGCATGAAGAGAAAATACCTATGGTAAGCGAGGCGTTAAATATGTGTGTGAGAGTTGGGAGTATGGCAGGAAGTATCATGTGAATACATTTAATTGATAGGTTGTCGCGACCTTCTGCTCCTGATTTTATACATTTTATTACTAACTGAGGCTATCACATTAATTTTTTTAAAACACCCAGCCATGAACTATTGTAATTCAAGAGCAGCCAATGCCTTTGGTGCTCTGTACAAATGAGTTAAATAAAATAACGTAATGGGCCACCATAAATAGCTTTCACATAGACTAATTTCCAGAGCTCAAAATTTGGTTATTTCATATGCTATAACAAACTTTTACTTTCTACGCAGTGCTTATTTGCAGTAATATATTCTGTTATTTTCACCTTGAAAATATGCACAAACAGTAGAACCCTGTTATAATGTTTCTGAAGGGACTCAAAACTGTGTACTTTATAAAAGGGATTTCTTTACAAGAGGGTAATTTCTTTTTATAAAACAGTTTAATGGACCGAACATACAAAGCCTTATAACCAGGAAAATGTTCTACAAGGGTTCATTATAACAGAGTTCCACTGTAACTTGTTTATACATTATTGTTGTAATAACACTGAATTAATTTTTGTCATCGTAATTAATTTTAAAATATTGCTTCAGCTTTTGAAAGGCCATTCTAAAGGTTGTGGCGAGCCTGTGTTTGGCCTGCGAGCACAGGGTTGGCCGTCAGGGTAGGTCGAAAGGTCAATTTTCCTAGTATCAATTTCTAATAGGGCTCAAAAGTTGCGTATTTTCGTGCTAATCCACAAAAAAAAAATAACAAAAAAAAAAAACATTATATCTTTAGTTCGCACAACGGGCCTAAAGTTTGAGAAAAAATACGAAAAACATTAAATTTGACATTTATGCTAAAATTATTCCGACTGCGTGTTTTGGTTTCTAATACAATATAAGTACTTCATTTTAATTGCCTGATGATAGGAAAATTATATTTAAACACCATGCACAACATTTTCAGTTTGCGCAAAAGGCCTAAAGTTTAATCATTTTGTCGAAAAACTGGTGTTTTTACAGGTATACAATTATTCACAGAGTTTACTAAATTTAGTAAATGAGATAGCTATTGTGTGTTTTTTTGTTTACAATCTTAAATCTCAATTAAAATTGCTTATTGGAGTTAATCTGACAATGTTGTTATCTACCAGTATTGAGCGAGCCAACCTCACTTAAAACTTGTCGCGACACATTCGCCTCACTCTTTCCGCTCCAGTTGAGGAGAAGCAAACATGGCAGCGATATCCTGTATTATCTGTCAATTGGTAATCGGCTTGTCTCGTGAGAACATCTCGTTGCAGTGCTAGTCCTTTAAATAGCTATTTAGCTCAGTATGGTCGCAGATCAAGCACGAGTGTAGACACACATCTTTCCTACAGGTGAGTGTTTTTCTTGTTACTTGTTATGGTTGCGAAGAATGAGAGATGGAGATTCAAAAAATGGTACTGCTGACAAGAAAGACATATCTCTGTGCTATTTTCAGTTTGCCTAAGAACTAAGCAGGAAAAAACTACAGGAGGACATGATGCCAAGTTTCCTTAAGAAAGCTATAAAATTTCAGTTTCGCTGAGTTCAAAGAAAACGTTGCATTTTCAATTGTAAACTATAGTGTAACTACTAAAATAGAGTGACTTTATTATGAAACCTCCATTCCAGTTGTGACACACACTCAGGTCGTGCAAATGATAAAAGCCTATCATGATGTGTATTAAAATTTAAAAAAATCATACAACCGAGACATGGAAAAAAAGTGGTTTACTGAAAAAGTAGAGAAATTCGTAGCTGACATGAAATCAAAGGTTTTTGATATGGCTGCCTGCAAGTGTGCTATATCATATTCTTGTGTATGTAGGAAAAAGCAAGTGCTTGTAACTGCCCTGCAATTGTACAATGTAGTTGTGAAAAAGACAAAAAAATTCCACCAATTGAAAGACAGTTTATCTTAAACCAGCGAACAACCAGGAGTGCTTACATTGGCAGTACAGATCACCAAGAGACAGGGAATGTTAGGAAAAGAAAGGAAATAAAAGAACTAGAATTATTGCGAGATACTGTTGCAGTTGACAATGACACTTCTGACATGGAAAGGAAAAGCACTCGAAAATCTCTGGATAAAAGTAGAAGTGAAATTGATCTGTCTTAAGTTTATCATCAATCTCTCAAATGAGATTGAAATTAACATCTACAGCTTTAGTGAGCGACAGATTTGGTCATAAACACATATTTAAGGTTATTTAAACAACAAGATATTACCCAGACGACATTAAAAGAATCATAGCTACTGTGATTCAGACAAACACATATTCCTCTCACCCAGAAAACATGTTGCTGGCTATGATAGTGGATGAGAGACAATACACACGAGGTTGGGTTACAGGAGAGTATTAAAAGCCAGAACTCAAAATTATAAGAACTTTTATGACTCTCGCACTAAATTTTGATGCTTCCTATTACACGGAGATAATTTACTTTGACGAACTGTATGCTGTCTCCCCCTCCATTAATGGAAAGCCTGACATCATACACCATCTCGTACGTTCTGCACAAAACTCTGCCCGAGTTTAATTATTTAAATACGAACCATACCCAAGCTGTTGAAATATGCGTCAAACTTGGCAAACAGTATGCAGGGAATGTTTGCGGACAAGAATACAGAGACGGCTATTTAGAGCAACTTTGCTCTCAAGATCCTCAATGCCCAAATTTGATCACAAATATGATTTACAGACAATTTTTTCTAATTCAACATACTTTAGCTTGCCCTAATTTGTTGGATGATTGGTTTCGACGTGGGTGGCCCCAAATTTTAGCCACCTCCTCATGAGAAGTTCTAGGTCATTTAATAAAAAAACATTGTAAAATTGGCAAAGAACTGAAAAATTACACTACCATTGACATGGAGTCACTCACTAATTAATTATTACGAAAGATACCACTTTATAATTTAAAATTCCTCAGTGAGTATGTTTGAATATCTTTATAAACACCAATATTTTGCCAAATTATTTAACTTTAGGCTTTTGCACGAAATGAAAATGTTGTGCATGGTGTTTAAATATAATTTTCCTTTCGTCAAACAACTAAAATGAAGTACTTATGTGCTATTAGAAAACAAAACATCCAGTCAGTATAATTTTAGAATAAATGTAAAATTTAACGTTTTTTGTCATTTTTCCCTAACTTTAGGGCCTTTGCGTAAACTGAGGATATAAACATATAATTTGTAATTTTTTTCGTTATTTTTCAGTTGATTAGCATGCAAATACACAACTTTTGAGCCCTATTAGAAATTGATACTTGAAAACTTGACATTTTCGACCCACCCTATTGGCCGTCACTGACCTAGTTTCACTTCACCAAATGTTTTTACTTATTACAACATAATATTTTCTGGCTGTGCAAAGTTACCTGTGCTGATTTAACACATACCCAGTGCAAAACAGCCAAAGTAGAGTTTTCATTATTCAAAGAAGAGGTACTCGAACCGAGACATATTAAATAAATGTAAAAATAAATGTAAATACTGTATCGTATTTGCCGGCATATAAGACAACTATTTTTACATATTTGAAGCCTTCAAAAATTGCTACTCGTCTTACATGAAGGTGCAAAAAATTTTGGTAACCTAAAAATCATTTGAAAGCTAAGCTGTAGAGTTGTATGACGTTTCAAGGAATCTCGTTTTTCGTCACAAATGAAAACGAGTGCCCAGTTTTTAAAATAAAATTTACGGTACAAAATTTTGATGAGTGTCGTTCATAATAAAGGACACTACCTCACAGCAAATCGGCGAATGACGCAGCTGGAGCGCGTGCCGAGATACTTTGTCTCGCCAGACTACAACTCTCGGGCGGAGAAAACCAGGATCTAGGTCCGCATGCTTACACCCTTTGTCTCGCAAGCACACAACTCTCAGGCGGAAAAAACGAGGATCTAGGTACCGTACCACACACTGGCAGACAATAGCGTACAGGAATGCTATGACATTGCCAACGGCTGTTGTAGCCCAGCGTAGCCAAGTCGCGCACAGCTGCCGGCAACTGAGCATGTCGGAGGCTGCCGCCGTGCATTTCCTTGGCTCTTGGGCACCCGGAGGGCAGTAGTAGCCAATGTTATTCGTTTGTGTGTCTACTATGATGTTTATATCACGATAATAAATGCATTAAAATATTTAAACTAAAATTTTAATGTTTCTGGCAAAGGAAAATATATTTTTCTGTCGGGAATTTCAAAATTAGTGATGTACTTTTTTTTTTTTTAAATATTGTACCTTCAAAACCATGGCTCGTCTTATACGCGGGGTTGTCCTATATGCCAACAAGTACGGTATCATTTACAACTCTGAAAATTGTGTTACTTGTAAACCATTTTCTTTTTCAACATGTGTGAATCAGCTAATATTGTGAAAGTTTGTAAGCTTTGCACTAAAATAATAAAATACAGTACCTACCACATTTACTGTCCTGTTCTAGATATAGGCCTACTTTCAACATAAATGTAATAAGTAATGTTGTGTCATTACATACAGTAGTCTCTTCTGTAGTCACCATTATCACAAACAGAACAAACCGGAAAACCTTGTTAACAACAAAATTCTTATTACGTAATACAAAATTATATTATTCCCTTACTATTGTGACATGTGCCACTTGCTCCTGACTGTAACATCAAATTATTTTTTTTCTCCCTTCCTTAACATAGTAAGGACACGTCACCGAGGTTTTCCTATGTTGTTGATTTTCTTGTTATTCGTCTGCTGATGTAACAGGTACTGTGTGGGGTTTCTTTGGCACAGTTAATTTTGTACTCAGACGTGTAAACGGGGTATAATGAGGTAGGTAGGGAAGTGATCCATGAGTGCAACGGTTTGGTGCCTAGCTAGTGCCAACCACTACCCCACAACGGACCAAGTATTCTAAATACTATATACTATGCAAGTGCAATCTACCCAAGGATCTTGGACTACACTCCTGCATGTGTGCAAAAGCCCGTTCAAGATGTAAACTCAGCTACCTAACTAAAATTTACACTTAAGGAACATAAATGAATTGTCAATTTTGTTTATTTTTGTGATATACTAATGGCCAAAATGCTTTAGAATAGTTTGAGTTGCACATGAACCAGCCTAGCCTTTGTACATTCAAGTGAAGATGTAAACTAAATTAGGTATGCGTTTTAAGCTGAACCTAATTTGGGATTTATTCAAATGAATTGTTAAAAGACTTTGCATAAGTTATTTCCCTTGGTGATTTTATACACATAATTATTAATTGTATTTCACAAAGTTTTCACTTTTCCTGGGCCAGATGAGAGGGAGAGGAGAATATGGCGCAGTGTGCAGAAATGCATAACAGCCAAGACTCTCAGAACTTCTAGTGTGGCTGTTCCACCATACCGACGTCTCCCCCCCCCCCCCGAGGAGTTATTATTTGCTATGTTTAAGTTTTTTTTTGTTTTCTTTGTTATTAATACAAGCTGAGACACGATGTTAGAATTAGCTATGTTTGCCTACTGTAATTTCTCCTATAGTTTAGTTTGCACTGCTTCATGTTAGTTAGTATATGATAGTGGTTCCAGAAGGGATATGTTCAGTAAAAGCATCGGCAGGCGCTAAGTGCGGCTCACCAATAGCGGAGCAGTTTGGTTTTGTTTACGGGCGATGGTGGAGAGGATGGAGAATGACGATGAACGAGAAAATTATGTGGAAAGAATTACGGTTGGTTTTAAGAGATACATCCTAGCTGGTACGCTGCATGTGTTTTCCTTCAGAGAGTGAAATATCAGTGGTTTTTCGTCACACCAAGTTAATTATTAGTGTTTTGGCCAGACGAGTCGCAACTTGTTATCTGTGAACCACGTTGAGCCAATAAATACTGTTTGAGGTCTGTGGCAGTTTCTCTAAGGAGGTACTTTCATTTCTCACTCTTGTGTTGGTGACCCGTGATTCGTGAATTACATGGAGATTGAGACAACATGCACTGAGCTAAAGCCGAGATGATAACCTTCAAGTTGACCACATCATCCTGGTATTTTTGGGGTAGCATTACACTATCAAGATGAGAAATAAACTGAATAGAAAAATTTTCTATAGAAGTAAATCAATGTAATAATTACATTACATAAAAAAAGTCACGATGATAATTATTGTGTTCATTTTTTTCTAGGATACAATGCCTAAAAAACTCAAAAGAATTGTTATATTGTTTGGCAAAAACCTCTTATACTAATTGCATAACTGCAAAAATGTATGCTTTTATCAACCTTTTCTCTGATCTTCCCTTTGAGCCTTCATAACAACAGTGTTACATAACAGTTATGTACCACTACTGTCACAATTTTCACTTTGAAGGGCCAAAGGGAACATCAGGAAAAGAGTTTGTACAAATTTGAAAGATGTCCTCCCAAATTATGAGTTACTATATTGCATGTACAATTCCAACTTTATACAACTTAATATAAAATGAACACAAGTATCACAGGTAGGTTCTTGTGGACAGACACATACATACAGTTGGATGGCACATTTCTTCTTGCGGAAGCGCAAACACAACGTTTTGCTGGCCATGCCAGCTTCTTCAGGTGATAAGCACTAAAAGTTCCGTCAAGAGGCAATAATATGGCATACTGTTAGGTGCTTATGCCTATGTACAGGACTGTTAGATGCTTGTAAGTCAACAGTAGTAAATGTGTTGTAGTGATTTCACTATTACAAGGAATTAGTTACTTACCGATTGCTGCCAACATATTTAACGTCACTCCATAAAGGCAGTTGCGGATAGCAAATTTTCCATGATCCAAATCAGGCTCTGTTTCACCTCTCTCATAGGACTTGTATAATGAGCCGCCAATGTTATTACCAATGCCTAGACCTACCTCACAAACAGTATCACATCTTCGTCAAACAAATTGAAGCTCCAAGAAAGTCGGTAGGATTCAATCCGACAATGACTGCAGTGGAATTCCACATAAATTTTGCGAGAGGAAACTGGGCTACTTTTCCTGATGAAACCAGCAGCACAAATTAATTTTAATGCAATGTCTTGCTGGAGCAAAATATCACTCTTGTACAGCATGCAGAAAAAAAAAAGTACCTCCACTCAAAGATACTGTACTATGTAGCCACAGTATCAATAGATGTGCACATCTTGTATCAATTATTATTTAAAACTTCTTTACACAAATCTATACTGTACAGATACAATAAAAAATGTTACTGCTTAATATAACCAACATTTACACGTTAAAAAATGTAAATAAAGTTTGCTAGCAAAAATAAGTTAATATATTAGCAAGAGAATTTGTATTTTGGTGATTAACAGCTAGAAAAAATTTTGAGCACTTCAAATTCTTACCAGCACATGATAATCAATATATTATTACAAACTGCGAAATTAACGTTTTTCTTAAATAGTTTTGTATTTTACTACAAACAAGGCAAAACATTAAGTAATTTTCACGTCCTGATTTAGGCAAGCTGAACTGATAATCGCACTTGGTTAGAATCACGTCCACCATTGTTCCGGGCCTGTTATCAACTGCCCTTTGACTATACCTGTGCAGTCTACAACAAATTTACACTCTATGTTCACTCCTGTTCTACTTGAAAATACAAAATAAGATAATTTTTTGGCCAGTTGTGCATGTTTCTGAGATAGACTTGACCATGTTTCCTACTTCATCACTAAACAAGATGCATGACGAATCTCGTGCCTTTTGCCCACAAACAAATATTTACACAATTCTAGAAAATAGTTTCCACATACTACTTCTTGATGGAGAGTGGCACGATATGAATGTAACTTACGACAGTACCTACTAGGTAGAGCATTTGCCTTGAGCGGGTGACCTATATTTTGGGAGAGGGTTATTGGGATTTTTGGTATACGTGTTTGTCTTCGGATTACTTTTGGCTTTTTTTTTTTTTTTTGGTTGAGTTTTCTGGGTTTGAATTTTTTTTTTTGTTTTGTTGGAAATCCACTCTTACTTTGTGCTGTTAAATATGTGGAGTTATTGATTTGGGCTCATTCTGTCACTCGCTTTCTTTCTGGACGGTCGTTGCTTCGACGCGATCCCATTTAACCGCCGGGCCAGCCACTCTATAGGCCTTGGAGGGGAGGGCCCGGCGGGGGGGGGGGGGGTGGTGGCGGAGGCCGAATGGGGGAGGGGGGGTAGCCAAGCTGGCAGGCGGCAAGTAAAGGAGAGCTCACTTGGTTTCTGACAATCATCGAGGAGAGGTAGTTCTTTGACTATGGACCAATTGGCGCCGTTCTGTGCTCGAGTTGAAAAATATTGCAGCAGTGGACTTTGATTTATCATGTCTAGTTCCAATGTGGCATTTTCCGGCAGCCAAAGGCATGTGGTGCGTGATAGAGGAAGTGTTGTTCCTGCCTTGCCCCATTTGGGGGCCTGTTATAAAGAAAATACTCATACGCATGAGGGCCCAGCTTGGTAAGAAGGTAGTCTCTGTGCCGTGCAGCATTATGCTGCTTGATTAGCAGCTCTGAAGGCGAGTTTCAACAAATTCTTTTGCAACGGTGGTCAGAGGAGTGAAGGTTGGTGGTTAGCGTCACGGATTAATGTGACAGTTATTTGTACAGTTCTCTGCAGGCACTGCAACACGTGGACAAATTCAAAACCAAGTTTTCAACTCTTTTTAAGCTGTTTGAAGGGGGTCTTTTAGACTGGTCAGATGTAATGAATGATTGAAGTTCGCATGCGTGAAAGTTGTCATAAAACCATTACGAAATTATGAGTGGTAATTGGGCATAGGTGTAAAACCATTTGTTGTTTTAATTATTATCAAATTGGAGTTTTCGAAGATATACCTGTACTTTCGAGTGAGTAAGGCGTGTGGTACCCGATTGTATTAATGGAGTCCGTCAGAAGGTACTCTTTGAAGAGTAAATTATATTGCATTGTAACTGTACATTGTAATAAGGTTTTAACTTTGTTGTTGTAATACTAAATTGAAAGTGATATAAAGTGGTTAAGAGTCAATGGTGCTTTCTTATTGCATATATGTTGACCCGTCAATAATTACTGTAAGTGTGGATTATTTTATGTTTACTTGCCTCCTGGTTGGTTGTGTGAAATCTGCACAATATGGTCTGGTAATTTGTGCCCTATAAGTAAGAGTTTTGGCACAGTCTGACTCACACACTGCCATTCTCCAATTACAAAGGAGCAGACGTGAGGGCATACAGAATCTGCAGCTAGAATGTTAACTTAACACACTTCTCCAGTTACTAAACTTACATTTTCAGGATGCAGACCTGCAACTGACTTGACCGTAATGAGTTCGAAATGGTAATATTTTTTTGACAAGAATTTACAAAGGGCAAACCATCATCATTTCGTTTCCATAGCTTACTATACCAAGGAAATTCCATGGCTGTTCATGTAGGTTACACTACATTTATGCTTGCCGCCAAAATTAACCAAGAACAAAAAATAAGTAAATAACCATATCATCTCCAGCTATTATTTTACATAACAAATTTCAACCTATGAGGGATAGTACATAGTTGACTTATTTACTATGCTGAAACACAAATATTCTCATTTAACATGTTGGCTTCTTGAATGGCATGCTCATGAAAGAGAGGTAAAATACCTTCAATTTTGCAATATACAGCTTTATTTCACTTTGTGATATTTATTTCACATTTTCTACAAAAAAAAAGTTTATGTAAATACTTTAATTCTGAAAAAATGACAAACCAATGTAACATTGATGATAACCACATCCCACTATCCATATAATAATTTAGATTCTAATAATCTGGATTTTGAGTACAAAAAGTCTCAAAGACACATTAGGCCAAGACTGTCATACATCACTTGTCATGAAACGTTTTTAACATATCTCGGTTCACGTCCAGGTATCCACTTATAGAAAGTTCGTACAATAACACAAAATATATTGCAGCAGCTCTACTGAAAAACCAAAAACAAGAAGTCTTTGTTGGGCACGCATACCACTTTCATGATCAGAATTACACTACGCAGGGAATCTCAAATCTCAGTACACATCAAAAGGATTATTGAATCTAATATAAGAATTATTAAGGCCTTTGCAAACACACATCTGAAGCAAAAACCTAGCAGAGTGAGAAATTACTTTCACAATTTATTTTTCAGATCTAAAAAATAAATGGTATGACCCCAGTCTGACTATTTACTCATAGTCATTCATAGTCACTTACGTGAAATTTATCATGAATTTTGTTTTTAATCTGTGCTAAATCAGTTAGTAACATAAACTAAATAAACACCTAATCCAACATTTACAGATGAAAGGTAACATTAAGAAGTACAGTATTTGGTTTTAAGACTGTGTAGCTGGTATACTGCAACTTACTGAAGTTTCAATGACATCAATTTCTGAAGTGGTAAAAGTATAATTCCATAGTGAAAAGTATACAACAACAACAAAACAATCATGAGTATGTACATCAAATACTGAATAATAACAGCTTCAATGTTCTAAGTTCATACCTATATTGTAAACATACATCAAAACAAATAAAAATATTCCCAGGAAAAACTCTTAAATAATAATAAAAAAAAAAAAAAAACAGAATTTTTTGAGATTAGCATAAAAAATTAAAATACAAATTGATGTAATATTATAGGTAAGTTTGCTTTAAAAATGTCTGATTTAACTTTACTGATATAAATTAATATAATCTGTGAATCCTGCTAGAAACAAAATGTAAGCATATAAGCAAGAATTGTGTTTTGGTTTTTTGAACATTTTATATACTGTATATGTACACTGTATGTATTTTTAAAAATACTAAGTGATACATTAAGCAGACACTAAACAATATGTTTAACTGCAGTCAATACATAGTGACAGTGATTCTTGCTTCAAGAATATCTTGCTGTTCTAAACATTATATTTTACTTTAAGCCAACAAAAATTTGTACAACATTGTGGCATCGTAAACAAAGTTAAAAAGTATGAATTCACAGATAAAATGAGAAATCAATTTAAGTAGAATATGTAAAATAGGTAATGATATTTTACCTAAAACAGAGACATGATTCGTACATTATTCTGTAAAGAAAATATTATGGTCTTTGTTTGTAATTGTTGTGGCGATAGAAATTTTTCATGCCTGAAAGTTGATTCATCCAAACTGGCAATCAAACTACAAAAAATAACACATTAAAAAAGTTATGGGTTAATGAATCACTGATGATTGATGTATCCATGAAATAATTGTAAACCATTAAAAGGTCTGTACTTGACAGCATTCAACTTGCTGACTCCTGAGGTAAAATATACGGGATGAGTCACGAGGAGTTACTGCCACATACAGGACTTATTATTCTTTATAATATTTAACATAAATTATCATATACAGCAAATGTGTGTTCCTAGTTTAAGGAAAATCAGCCGTTTTACTGCTATGTATAATTTACAGACACGTCACATTTCACACAGAATGACATAAACCATCTGCACAACTGCTGAGACACGTAAGGTGGTTGTATGAGTGGGTTATTTTGCACATTTGAGGCCTAGAAGTGTGGAAGCAGTAAGTGCAAAACAACACACGTATAACACCTCATTCTAGTCTCTAGGTTCAAGTCGCTGAACTTGCATGCAGTCTTCTTGCTGACAGCTCGTCTTTATTAGACATTAAAGGTGACTATGGTTTTATGAATAATATTACGTATAGATAAAGGTGTACTGTACACATCTATACATTTGAAAAGACTCTGGCCAAGATTTTCTTACTTATAAAGGACCGCAAAAATACTCATTTTTGGTGCTAGAAAATAATGCTTTATAGAAAGTGGTGAACCTGAAACGGATACACACAAGTGTAACATTCTTTGACTGTTATTCCTGTAAGCAGATTACAATCGTGCGCACTAAGCAGTTTTCAAATAATTTTGTAACTGCCAAAGCTCTGCAAGGTGCTCGGCATCCTGGGCACGCAACCACCTTAAGTGGTGTAGTTTATCTCTGGCTGTTAATGGTCAAATGCAAGCAACATGGTATAATAAAACACCACTAATTTACTTCTGTTTTTTATTAGCGCATTTCAAATGTTTTAAATTACTCTGAAAATGCTGGGAATAGGTCCTACATACATATTACATATTTGCTCTAAATTACATGAGAAATAGGTCTTGTTATGACAATAGCTCCTTGAACATCAGCCTGTATATTACAGTTACATAATACAAACATAATCTTTAAGACTTCATGTGATTTGTCACGTATTGCATTCCGTTTTATTAATATGCCTGTTTGCTTTTTCTCACAAAAATTATTAAGTAAACTAAGGCATTTCCTTCTTTAATCATAGAAAAATTAACAATGACTGAAAATATATATTTCTTTTATTACACTAACACTAAGCATAAACTAATTAATACTCGTAAATCACAATCATTTTAGTATCGTAGAATAACAAATCAAAAACAGAATACTAGCATGACGAATATCTACTAAAAACAGACATGACCCCCAGTTTCAAACCATGTATATGAAGAACCAACAAATATAAATATATCACAACTCCGTTTGAACATGAATTTCAAGAAATATAAATCAGTTTTTAAAAAATCTCTTTTATTACATTTATACACAACAAAAAATGGCAAATTAAAAATTATTTTCTTCTAAAATCAAAGAAAAATGCCTTAAAATATATGTACAAGTGTGAAAACTAAGGAAAAAATACAGCATGGAAGAAATTTGTAAATTAAGAATGCGTATTCTGATGATTATATGCACTTTGTGACATGTACAAACCAAGAAAACACTGCATGTTTAAAAACAGTGAACCAAAGTATAGAAACCCCACCCTGAAAATGTTTCCATAACATCAAGGATTGAGAACACTCTTGCAAAATATCCCAGCAGAGAGCTGAGAAGGCTGAGGCAACATCAGTTATAGTACCGCTTTCGTCCCAATGTTCCTGTCCCCTTACCGCTGGACGAGGACTGCTGTTGCAGGCTGGTGGGGTTAAACATGAGGGGTGCTCCGTATCCCTGTGGGTTGTTTCCCTGCATTTCAGGCAAGGCTGCATTCTGCAAGACAAGGCAACCAATGTTTAGCACTACACAACACTTTCCACTTGGCTAAAATACCCATCACAAATCGGTGGACCATTTCCCACCAACAGAGTTTTTTTGAAACAGTGATATGGACAACTTTAAAATTCCCGTTCAGTTATTTATAAGTACAGTCAACTCTCGATTATTCACAGACAAATTATTAACATTCTGAATTAATCACAGAATCTACAACAGCCAGATGATCTGTAAAAATCCAGATTATCCGTAAAAGTCCCAATTATTTACAAAAACCCAGACTGGTACGCACCATAGTGACAGGCTACGAATTCCATGTAATAGCTATGATGGTTCTGCAGCACAAAATATGCACCAATATCTACAGGAATGAAAAAGCTCTAACAGTGCATAAATTATCACGTGCATTATCTGTGATTCCATATTATTGCATCCATTAGCGCAGATAATCGCGAGCTGCTTGTAGGTATGTCTTATTGATAAAAAATGCAAAGTTTAATATGAAAAAAATCATAAATTATCTAGTAAATATGGAACTATATCAGAATTAACCAGGTTTCTTCAGAATTCAACTACAAACAATTTATGTCTGATCACATTAATGTAAAAAGTGTTGTAGCTACATAATGAAAGCACAGAAAAACCTGCATTACACTTAACGATACAAACTCATACAAAATTTAAGCCTGATATTTTACAAACACATTGAGCTGTGAAACATGCAAACCACACGTGATCTGAGCCACCAAGAAGCCAGGGAGAAACAAGCACAAGGTTGCACAGTCACCATACATGCATCATGTCACCATATCAAACACAAGTACCAAGACGATTATCTTTAAGGCAAAAACAGTGATCACAGCAACACACAACTAATAAACGTAGTGCCTCACAGTAAATGATGTAAACAAAACAACTCACCAAAAATGTACACAATCCAAGGTCAAAGTAATTCCACCCTGTAGCAAAAATAACCTTACGCCAAGCAAATTATTTTCTTTACTTTTATAACACTGTGCCGCACACCATAGGACAAAATTACAAATGTACCTACTGTATTATCTTTAGCCATATACGAATGTATAGTAGTTATCACATCACTGGCTGTTCTTACATAATAAATTCAATACAGAAGTACTGTATTTACAATACAATCTATTGAAATTTGATAAATGTATAGTTAATTTTATATACACTAGTGTACATTATAACAATACAAACATTTAGAGTAACATCTGTAACCAGTCACTGTGACAAAGTTAAGAATGATGAGCTAAATATGGTACATGTATAATAATACAACACAAAATTATCTACAACAGTAAATCAACAGCACTGGTTTTTTGTCCTTTTTTAACTTATCAAGTGTTTATCAGTGATAAAAACTTGATAAGTTAAAAACAGACAAATCACGAATCAATGAAATTGGGAACCACATAGTTTAAGCAACATAACCCAGAATTTATCACAATAAGGACAAGTATCCTTAGTTTAACACGAAAGTAACCCAAAATTTAAAAGATGTCAGACCACCCACCTTTCAGAAATAAAAAATCAGGAAACTCCTGTCACATCCCCTCCCCCCAGAAAAACTCCATATAATCAGCCAAATCCCAAATATGGTACATTATGCAACTAAACATTTTCAAACATTCTTGTTTGCATACATTTCTGATACAGCCATTAATAATTTCTGAACAAAGCAATATTTTCAAAACAGAAAACGTCAGCAAGTCCAAAACATTAAGATGTTTCTACCAATAAAGCACGGATTCCAGAGGTTCTCCCCTGGGAAAATGTTTATTTTTAAGGTGTAAAATGGTGCTATTCAAGCAGTTTTTAGTGTATACGTTGAAAAAAAAAATTATAATGATTTCACAGCCTAATAGGGCCTCTTAAAACAACAAAGAGTGAGATTTTTCTCTAAATATAAAGGGATGTGGTACAGGGTGAGGGAGTAGATAAACATCATACACAAACCACCAAAATAACATGGAAATCAGTAATACTTATTGATTTACAGAGAGTATTTTTTATAAGTTTTGAGTGGCTTTTTTGTTCTAAATCCTATACTTAAAAGACAGGTCAATTTAGTCCTACACAAAATAATGAAAAGAAATAACTTTTTAAGGACAGAATCGCATCATTGAATTTAGGCCTATGGCTTCTCTAAACATTTCTGCTGCATGCTGACTTAACTTCTTTCAAAAAACTCCATCACTGTTTTTACAAACGTTTACAGCAAGCATAATCATATTTTTCGTCATTTCACTTTTCTGGAAACATTGTACATAGTTACAGATTAAACCAGCTTGATCAGCACAACCAAAGTGCAGACTAAAAGTAAATAAACACACTACTTTGATTACACCAACTCTTTTTGAATTGTGTTGAGAAATTAATTGTGTCTTATTTTACAATATTATTTACCTTGGTTTGCTTGTTTCGTCGTATTTACGTATATGTGAAACATCAACCTTTCCAGCATGCGCAACGGAAAAATCACGGGGAAACAATAAACAAAATGCTGACTCTTTCCAATGGTAAAATATCCAGAAATTCATAAAAATATTATCTTCAACGTCACAAGTAGCATCCCTTCACTTAGCATAATTGTTTTTATTAGCAGCACGAATATTGAATGAATATAAATAATGCACATGAGATACTAGTCCAGTGTCAAACACCGCAAGATACTTCTTTACTTAGTAGGCTTATCACTGCTAAGTCTATTATAACGTGATTTTTGAGTATTGTCAAATAACTAATACAAACACTCGTAGGCCAATCGCACAAGTTTCATGAAATACAATAAGTGGAACAAAGTTAAGACCAAGGCATTCACAACTGTGCCCAATAGCAAAAACATGTAAACACAGCCAACAATAATTTCAATGTTGATAACGTCATCTTGGATGACAAATGAAATCATTTTTTGATTGGCTAACAAGCACCAATGACGATAGCGCAGTTATACTGTAAAATTATTGGCGATAAAAGCAGCTAAAATACTAAAGTTACTGAACGACCTACAATTTCTATACGCTGTGCGGGATTGTCTCGTGCTATATTATGAACACCGTAATACCTATTTATGTACAGAATTAACGATAAAATCACACATGTACGTATAAAAACTAGAAAGCAGGAGATTAGAATAACTAATCAGAAGGGTGGGGGATCAGGCGAAAAATCAGGAGTCTCCAGCCGAAAGCGCGAGAGGCGGAAGGTCTAGACTGTAGTTTTTACGCACCCTGAGCATGTACTGAACTGAAATGTTAACTTGATAAAAAATGTTCCACAGATTTAAATTATCTATAAATAAAACATATATTAAAACCCACAAATCTAAATTTTCTTAAGATTTTTAAAATAATATTTTCATACTAAATTGCCAATCAGTTTTTGAGCCCCTATTACAACCTTTTACACTGTTTTAAACCCAAAAGTCAATATTTTCCCATGACTATTATAGAAGTACCTTTCAAGTAACAACTTTTAGAGATACTTTACATTGGGGGGCAATAAAGAGTTTAGTTACAGTACTGCAACATTTTCTATATATATAATGATATTTTAATACTGTATGTTTTAAGACAGTCTAAAAAATGTTTCTATTGACAAAATCAACATATATTGAAAAGTATATCTATGTGTGTATGTACTTTCCTCCTTGACTAGGTACAACATTTGCAAACAGGCATAGGGGACAGGTGAGTAATGTTGGGCAGTAACAAAACTGTAACCAGCAAAATAAAAGTAATCAGCAAAATAAAATATAAAAAATGTTGGACTGGTTAAGTTAATAATCATAAAAGCCACTAAAATTATTAGAAAAAAATAGTAAAAAGATGAGTTTTAACAGTTTATTGGTTAAAATCTGTTTTTCTAAACAACTAAAAGACATATGAGTATACTGTATTTGACACTGTGATATCAACTTTAATGCACAACTTCTTAATCAGTGGGTTAAAACTGGGGCTTCACAAGAAGGGTTAGAATTACTGGCTTTTCGTATTCTTACGTTGTTTAGAAGGAAGTATTAAAAATGTATCACTTTTACACACTACTAGTAAAATACATTCTCTTGCTACAAACTCATAAAACCATAACATCTAACCAATACTGATGACACAATGAAATCATATATACTATTTTTAATTATGAACATATTATCGCCTTTTCAGAGTCATCGGGTAATGCACACGTAAAAGTTGGTGACATATCTAAGCATATGTGTAATGTTACAGCGCTACAATATTTTCTAGTAATTTCAATGACAAAATTGCTATGGTTTATAAATGGTACATTCAACTAGCGAAGTAAAAATTCACCTGAAAGCCAAACTGTTGAGAAATTTTTAAAAATGAAGTAAAAAAACCATATTTTACTCATTTATTTACACACATTTTGACTGACCAAGCTATTTGTGAAGGCTTGATAGGGAAACACTATACTGTACTAACATTTACATATGCATCCTACAGATTGACATGTAAAACTCATTCATCTCTCATCTGACAATTTACAAGAAATAAATGAGGATTATTCACACTGAGCTGAAAGTGACAAGACTAACTCAAAGGGAACAACTTCTCAAATTACCACTCTTCTCAAATTCTGTAGCAAAAAGTTCTGGGTGTTACAGTCAGCTTGCCTCCAGAAAAGTGTATAGTGGCACGTCTAGCAGGTGACATTCCTCACCTGTGAACGCTGAAGTGCACGGCTGCGACCCATGTAAAACTGCACCTCTCTCGACAAAGAACTAGAGGAGCTCCATCTAGATATGTTCTGCATGTGGGGAATACAATAACCCCATGAAAACACACCAACACAAACTCACACACCAACAAACAACCCAAACCAGGAAGAGTGCATGTTGAGGCGCAAGCTGCAAAACCGCAGCCCTGAGTGCAGCAAAAAAATCTTGTTTGGTGGGTCAATGTGGAAATGCTGCTAAAGCAGCAATATCATATTTTGCAAACAAAAGAGCAAACTAGTCACATCATGCTTTTATGAATACATAAAGCAAACAAAAAAAAATATGGAAAATTTGAATGTAGTGTACATTGTGCTACAATCAGACAGTCACAAAAACAAGCAAAAAAATGTACATACATTAAATAAGTAAATTTATGGTTCAACCTGAATTAAATAATTATTTTTATGCTTCTCAACAGAAATGGTTTTCAATTATATGCAAGTGTTTTTTCATACATTCTTCATTACAATTCTAGCCAAATAATTCAATTGTATTTTATGAATCTGTCTCAAAATTTGCACTTTCATAGTTCTTTCATGTAGGATAAAAAATTAGTACAAAAAACTGAAAGCCATTATGCAAACAAAAAAAAATGACTTGGTTTATTACTGAGAAGATTTGCAAACCCTGGTAAAAGAGTTCAATTCCAGTCTTGCAGAAGTTTATTATTAATATGTACTACAATATGCACGATACTCTAATGGAAATCTACAAAAAAAAGTTATTGCATCATATTCTAAATTGCTCGCTTCACAGACTGAAAACTGTAAATTCCAACTTATGCCTATTAGATACTGCATTCCCCCACCCCCCCATAAAATACAGTATCATAAGGAAGGCTGTGCAGTTAGAAACTATGGCTCTATCAACAGCACCAGTACTGTTACAAAAGTGCTCTAACTTCATGACAGAGTAGAGAATTCCTGGCTACTCATCAGACAAAACAGCATGCCGGCTTGAAATTTCTGTAGCAGTTACGTGACAAAGGAGAATTGGCTGTTTGAGTATAAGGTGGCAGGAAAACACTAGCTGGTAGAGGAAAAACTGTTCAAGACAAATGTATAATATGGACGATATAACTGAATCAGCTATTATGACTACTGCATGCATATTTGCATTAACTGTGAAAGTGGCTAGCAGATGGATGTTTATACAGTAGCTATAGCTGAAATCAAAAAAGAAAACAATTATAACATTTTTGACATCTAGAAAACTGAGATGAAAAGTAGAATCAGTGTAGACAGTCAAAAAGTTCCCATATGGTGAAAGGTAAAAAAAATAAAAATAAAAACTAGAATAACATTTCTAGTTAAGAAATACAGTACTGGAGACAAGCACTTAGAAATTCATGCTTTAAAAATCTTTCAAATTTCGACAGATTGTTAAAAGTACAATGTGAAGAAATTTCTCAGTAAAGTCCAAACTGTAGAAAAGCTTTAAATTTATGAAGGACTTGTGCAAGCCATAAAAAAGCTTTAAACAATAATTGATTATAAGAGCTAATTGAAGTAGTGATTCCATTAATAATTCAAAATTGCAAGATACTAATTCTAATTAATATTAGAAAAGTGACACACCTCATAAAATACTACACTTTTAAAACAGAGGTTGCGCTGTTTTAAATCTAGGGTGTACTGTCATTACATCTAATGTGCACTGTCATTAACTCTAGACCGCACAGTCAATAAGCTTGGGTAGTATAGTGAATTCAAGGTTGTTCTCTTTGAAATTATAATTAAATGATTGATGTAGTTTTTTTATTAATATTTAATTTTCTGCTGTGTTGCATTGCTCCTGCATCTCAATATGCACTGGTTACAAAAATTATGACTACGTATGTTACAATTTCATTATACAAACCTACAGCTTCTATAGTATCAAATTTTTGCTCTATAAAAAAATCAAAAACAGTATAGAAAAACAATATTTTGAGTCATTCAAAATTAATTTCTAAATTTTCTTTCCTTCAGAATTATGCACTATATACTAAAATATAAAAAAAACTCCCTTTTCACTCTTTCTAAAGGACAAGGAAATTTTTTTCAAAGTAGTTAAAACTAAAATAAAGGACATTTTACTACCAAACCAAATAAAAAAATATAATTCAGGAGGAAGACATTCTATTGCAAAATAGCTACCTGAGAAAACTTTACGATTTACAAACACATTTTAAGTAACACACCAATAAGGACAACACAACATGTATCTATATTTGACCTGGTTATTTGGAAATCTAAGTTCTGTACAATTGTGTTTATAACAAAACAGCAAATAAATTTAAGTAGTGGTTAGTAACATTACTGTTTCTAAATAACGTACAGGCAAGCAAAACATACCATAGTCTAAACAAAAGAATTGATAATTATTAATGTAAAGAAATTTAAGAATTTGTGTTAGTTCAGATGTGAATCGGCACCTTAAAGTATCATCATATTGTTGGGTAGGTTTTGCAGCATGGCTGCTAACCCAGCCAAGATGTCACCACAGTGACATTAAAGTAATAGTAAGTCACAGTGCATTATTCCTTTGCCTGTTGGCTAGGGTCTTATCCTGCCAACTTAAACACATTCTGCCATGACAATTTAGGCAAAGTTCCCAAGGGCTCCAAATATATTTTCTTTCAGTAATTTTAAATGTTTACATACTTGAGTGTCCCAACCTTATATTGCAGTACAGAGCTTAATGGTACGCTCTGTTGCCAAATCGCAGCCACGTTACAAAGTTCAGGAGGTGCACTAAATAAGAATTTTTAGCTGTGAAATATTTATATTCTTTATTATTTTACTAGATATTACAATTTGCATAGCATCACGCTTCAAAATATGCAGTTAATAGCAATTTATATTACTTACAAATAACAAACAATTCTCATACTCAATTGATATTACTTCACTACACAAATTACAATGGGCACTTCATTGAGAAATTATTATTATTGTTTAATCATAGCTACAGCTGACAAAACTGAAGATTTCTTCCATTTTAGTAGTGTCTGTCTGAAGACAAAATGTGGTTGGGGTAGCTGATGATTATGAAACTGATAATCCAAAACTAATGTCATGTAGGAACTGAAAAATATGTCCTTTTTTTTTCACTTTTATTGTCTCCTAAGAACAAATTTAAATTGGAAAAGGGGGATGTTATTAATTTATTTGGACGTTTTATGTGCCTTCGAACAGCACAAGGCCTTGGTAGGAAAGGGGGAAGGAGTCAGTGATGGTCTTCGTTAAGGAACCATCCCAGCATTCGCCTGGAGTGATTTCAGTAAACAAAAATTAGGATGGTCGGAGCTGGGAATCGAACCCGGGTCCTCCAGAATGCAAGGCAAGTGATTTACCTATTGCTCCACCATGCTCAGTATAGTGTGGAGCTCAGGAGAAGGCAAGGCTCAGGTATGCGGCTGGTGGTGGGGAAAAGCGGAGCGCCATGTGGCCCCCACTACCACCCTGCCGTTTTGCCTTGCCTTCTCTTCAGCTCCCTACAATACCACTGCTCCACAACGCTTGGTTATCAAACAAAAGAGAGTACAGTACAACAATGTACTGCCGTGATGTCAACTTAGGCGTAACACTCACTTTCACTATTTCTTTGATAATTATATCTGAAACCTAAACGAAAGCATATATAAAACAATATGTTTACCTGTATTGTTTAAATTTGTTTTACTATGTACAGCGATGGCATATAACAAATCACAAGTGATTTACTTGTAGTTAAAAAAATTTAATCATTACTTACGAGTAATCGTTACATTTTGTTTACTTCATATATTAAGTTTCAACAAATTTTTTCATAAAATTTAATTCCTACCGTTTACAGACGTAAACCACAGCAACTGCATAACAATATTATGCATTCATAGAATGCAGCTATTCTGTTGGGTTACAATGGAACACTGGGCGCCATAATAAAAATCTTAAAATATTTATGTAAAGTCAATATGGCGGCAAATGTTCCAACTTCGACAGAGAATACGTGTGTTAAATGCAAATTGTGTGTTGGCTATAATCTACTGAGTTCGGCATGGAGAACTGCCTCTAATTTACGAAAACATATAATGGTAAGTACATACTTCGTTACCGAGACATTTTTGCATGTTTTTTGTGAATTTATGCAAATATGATGATATTCGGGGAAGTGCTGTTTTCATTTGATGTTAACATTCACATGTGCACTATGTGCCAACATTGTTGCAGAGAATGAGTACAAGAAAATATTTGCTATACTATCACTTTTAAGGTAATATGTTCAATAAATTGTGAATGCATAAACATTTAGCACTTTCAACCACCCTGCAATTTGGCTTCAAATATGTTTACAATAAGATACATGGCAGTTAACAGCCAATATTTATTACATTTGCAATATAATATGCCGTCGTACACAAGTGTGGCTACTGTCTTATTTATTTATTTTTTGTAAAATAATCTGCATGAGAAAAAAATGTGTAAAACAGGAATGGTAATTTATTACACAGGAACTTTATTTGAAGATTTATAAATCATAATTGTGAAGTAAGCATTGATGTGTCACGAAATAGTTCAATAGATAATAAAAACTATTCATGTGAAATACTAGACAGAGCATATTTAAATGTTTCTTTTCACTCAGAAAAAATCGGAATATATGTGTAAGGAAAGTACAAATGTGTGTCTGCTCAAGCTCCGTTTAATACAATAAGACTATTATAAATTATATTGAAATGAAAGTGTAAATAGCCAGGCTGCAAGCCTTTCTCTCAACTAAAAACATATAATTTTAAGATGCAGTTATTCTGCAAAGTCAATTCAAAATGTTGAAAGTTGAGTTTTTTTTCTGTGTGTTTAGTAAAAATAACAGGGCAGTTTCAATTGTTTTATTCTAGAACAATGATTAATGATGCTAAACAAACTATACAATCAAACTGCATCAATGGGGACTCAATATGTGACATGACTTCTTGTCAATAGTTACTGTATTTAAAATGTGTGCACGTATTTGAACAATGCATTTTTTCTGCAGTTACATATGATAAATATTTTTTTTCTATAATGTAATTATTACCATGTTTTTATATTACAAAATATATTAATGCAAATAAGAAGAAGAAAGTTTATATTAGAATGTGTATTGGAAATTTCAAAATAAACCCAAAGTAATTATAGTGTAATTTTACTGATTACTTTTTTGGAAAGTAATTTTTACTTGTAATTAGTTTATTCAAGTAAATGTACTTGAGCCCAATTATATTTTCTGTGTACTTTTACCATCACTAAATTATGTAGTTTTTCAATACTTCAACATAAAGTTGTAAATACAAATTTTTGTCAGTCAAATAACTTACCGAAACCAGTTAATTTTTTTGTCAAGGAAACAAATTAGACGTAGTAAAAGCTTATATACAAACTGTATGAGAGTTTTATTATTAAATTTGCTATAGTTTAGGATTTGCTATAATTTAGGATTTTAAAAATATTTCCCATACAAGTATTAGAAATGAAGGATCATAGCCTTAAAATTGTTTACAGGAATTATTTATTGTTTGTCTTTCCTTTATGATTTCAACTTTTCATGTTAGTTTTATGTACTGCATTGCTATTGTTTCTTCCTATTAGCATAAATGGTTTGTTTGGAACATTTTGTTTCTTCTAAAGCTTCCTTAATGCAATAATAGTAAATGAAAAGTACTGGAATAAGATCAATACAATATTACGCTCCCTTTCTCGTAGCCTACCTATATTAAGACTGTTTATTGTTTTGCCTTTCACACAAATAAACGTTTAAAAAAATTACACACACAAAATTTTCTTTCGAAATCAGTCACCATACACGACAAACCGCTCGGCCGCGAGACACTGTACTTTCACTACTGAACCAGTTTAGGACATGGGACGAAGTAAACTGTTGACTGAAGGAAGCCTGTATCTTATTTATTAACCTTACCAGACATAACCTCATAGCCAGCAAAGAGAACGAAATGTTTTTTATCTTCAGCCAACACTTCGAGCAGCACTCAGCTGTTGAGTTTCTAGAGCCAATGTGTGGCGAGCGCTTGACATAATACGCCACACATTTCACAGTTTTATACAAGAGAATGGCAAAAGCTATTGAGGTAGGGTTGCTTTTAAAAATAGATTTAGCTCATTACGAACAACTTCCTCTCTTTCATCCCCCAGCTAACTTGGATAGCCAACCTTTTGAAATTTCAGTTTGTTAGAAAACGTACTTAACATAAGAAAAAAAAGTCTGTACAGTTAACGAAAAAGAATTCAGAATTCTTTGTTCGTGCCCCAATATATGAAATTACACACCATAAAATCTGAAAATACGATTTTACTTTTGATTTGTTAGTTATGTGATATATTTTAGAATGCATAAAACAGTACTAAGTTCAAAATATTTCAATTTTAATTTTTTCAACCATTTAAAATGGTGTAAATGATGAATCAACTACATCACTCAATGCATGTTTCGATGATGTAAAACATGCAAAAATTTTAAGATCAACGTTACAACGTGAAAATTTTAGGACTTTTCGCAATAGTGCATGCTGAAACAAGGACAGTGCTTATGACAGTTACCGTGCATTGGAAAGAGAGAGTGAATGTCCATATAACCCTGTACTGCAATCTAAGCATGAGATGATCTATAGCTGTATTAGAGTTGAATCCCCCCCTCCCTCGAGTTTGGCAGTATAGTCTTAACTAAGCACCCTGGCTAAATGTGTAGGCTAGGGTTACTCAGGATGGACAGGCCATAGGACATGGGGTGGTAATGAGTAAGTTATAGCTCTTTTAATAGCACCAGGTTTGCTTGAAAAAAAAAAAAAAAAAAACGCTCTGCATATTATGGTGGGTAGATGTAGTTGGGTATTACCATTAGTAAGCCTCACTCATTTGACTTACCACAGTATTGCAGCTTGCCCTAGAAACAGAATTGTACAAAAAAACCCTGATTATAAGAACATGGTTACAATGACTAAAGCAATTTTACAACGTTTTCCAGAAGAAGGAAAAAAAAAAAAAAAAAAAAAAACAAGAAGTAACAG